>JAPYZB010006050.1:0-16645 GCA_030522745.1 Eupelmus kiefferi | reverse complement strand
GCATGTTTGTCACCCTCGCCTTCGGCTCGGGTGACAATTATCATGCGATCTGGGACATTCTTTACTTTTGCTCCCTAGGTGTGTAATGTACTATTAATAATTAGTTCGAAAATGCAATACATATGAAAAATATTTAATTTTAGGCGACATTTTTCGTGTTCAAATTCTCTTAATACTCGATTTGATCTGTCTAAAATATTAATTCAAAGTATTCTTACGCTCAAAGAACTAGGATATAAAAATTAACATTTTGAAAAAGTTTGGATAATGAATATAAGATTTTATTATTAAGTTATAATCAAAATAAATAATTAAGAATATTCTCTTTTACGCGTGAGTATATAATAGTTCAAATGCAATATATCCATAAGTGTTTCAAAAATTATAATTTGAAAATATAAGCCGCATTGTGATTTTCTATTTCACATTATTTTGTACTACTTCAAATAATAATTTTGAATTTATAAACAAAATTGATTAAATAAGATACTATTCTAACAGTTAGCAGATTAATTAAGTGATATAGTACAACTTTATAATTTCCTACGATGTCACCTGATCAAATTACCTGATTCCATACCAAGAACGAAATTGCCGCTAGAATCGCTGATAAACTGGCTAACTTATACAGTCACCCTAGGTATCACGCAATCGCAACATTTTTTACATCGTTTTGCATCATCTGCCTCTTGGTTGTCGTCTGTTTCCGAGCTCTTTCTTCAGCATACATACGCTTTTTTCAGAGATTTCCCAAACTCGCTCTATATACTGTTCAACTACTGCGATTGATTAATTATTACAGTTATCAGTTTGAAACTGAAGCAACATTCTAAGACATTAGTTGATTTTTTTTCTGTTTTCATTTTTTTTTCTGTTTTCATTAACAGTTTGAAAGGGTTAAATTATTGTCAAACTCTTGCTAGAATTGTTTCAGAGCCGCGAGACAAGAAAGAAAAAGATGCCTCGAGAATTTCCAAGAACAAAGTAATATATAATGCTATTTACTTTATTTAATTACGTTTAGTGGTTAATATTTGTTTTATCTTTTATGTCAATGATTTGAAGAAATTGAACTATTAATTATTAAAAACGATCCCTTTTTCACTTTTTAATTTTTTATTCTAAAACTAATCAACATAATAGATCTAAGTAATACAAATTATAAATATTAAGAGTTATGAAACTTAAAAAACAAAAAAATTCATTTATGTTTAAAACAAATGAATAATGATGGGTAAATTAAATTTTTTCGAAAAATACAAGTATTTAAGTATTAATATTTTTTTAGTTTATCACTATAACGTCGTCGTTATCAATAATTACAACACTAGCTTTTGCCGCCTTTGACTTCTCCTTTTCTTCTTCTTTTTTTTTAATGTTTTTTTCCAAGATTCAATGAAATTATGTTTTTTCTGCTTATTTTTCAATTCTTGAAGATCTTTATTCACCAGTTCTTCTAGAACTTTCAAGTTTCCTCCCAATTGGAACTTTGTAATGCGCCACCGTGCCGCTGTATCTGACACCGCTTGCATCAGGTATGATTGATTTTGATTTCTTATGATACAATTCGCTTTTCTTGTCCATGTTGCTAAAAAAATTATAAAGTTTAATAGGTATTTTTATATATGTAATAAATAGAAATATTTACTATCTTTATGTAATATATGTGTATTTTAAATGTAAACGGAGCTTTTTTTTAAAAAAGTTTTTTACTAAATATTTCCAAACCGATGTTCGGGTTTTCTATAAATTAAGTAACTACACACAATGATCATTAAGGTATATTTTATCAAAGTTTATATGATATTACGAGTTTATATAATTTATTTTTTACTGCGTATTTTGGATTATTGATATGAATGAAAAAAAAAAAACTTATCCCGAGACTTTGTGTGAGATAATTTATTACGTGGGTGAAGAAATAATTTTTTTTTAAAAACGCACTAAGATGTATAAAAGGTTCTTATTAAACGTCTAACAGATTATACCAATTTATACATTATAAAAATTAAATGATTTTAACGGTGTTTTATGGTAGTCTATGACGAGGTCTTAAACAGACCTATTTCCCCTTACACTCGGCGATGTGCGTTTTTATATTATTGATTTTTTGAGAGTAAAATAAACATTCCATTAATAACTCGGCAGATCTGACGTACCAACATTAGCAGAAGTCAAAAAATCGTGATATTAACCTATGAAATGTTTGAAATTATTTCAATACATGCATACATTTTATTTCCGACTCTCATCTCGCGCACTACAATAACCCATAATAAACGTACATGCAAAAATAGTATGGAATCCTGAAATTCGCGTAATATTTCTGTGAAGGTGACAAGTAAATGTTCTATTTACTTGTTTCATTCATTTAGCATACCCGCGAGAACATGTATAAGGATATGTAAGGCAGTAATTTCTGTAGCATGTAAATATCGAATTAAATAGTGATATATTTAAATATCGAATTAAATAGTGACATATTTAAAAGAATTCAAACTATAATAATACATTTAAAGGAATTAAGTTTTTAAACATTTTATAAAGTTTTCTGAAAATTATCTGTATAGGAATTAAGTAGGCATTTATTGATTAAATTGAATGTAAACAGAGTCAATTAATATTACAAAAATTTTTTATTATACAAAAACATCAGATATACATATTGTATTTAACATTGTCTGTTTTATAAAAATAAATAATAATATTAAAATATATGTACTTATATGCACATATATTTAGATCTTCATCCATAAAACTGATTAAAAATAGTAAATCTATAAAAAAAATATTTTGTAGTACAAAATATATTATAAAATTTTTGTCTAGCAATTTATAATGCAATTTTTTTCCTGTCTTCAGTGTTCCTAGGTCAAATATTTATGATGAATTTTAGACATACGTTTATCATTACTATTCTAAAATATTACTAAAAAAATGAGTCCATAAAAATATTCATTAGTAAAAAATTTACTGCTACGGTAAATTCCATTTAGTACTGTATAGAACATTGCGCAATAATTTTTTTTCAAACTCTTCAGGGTCAAGAGCTTAAATATTCTAAATATAAAAAAATTAAATATTGATAATTAATAAATAATTCTAAAGAATTAGGCAACTTAATCAGTCAAATAAACATAAATTTTATAATTCAGTATTATTACTGTTGATAAGTCTTCAATCATCTTCGTTATCAAAAACTGCAGGGGTAGTGAAAGTCTGTTGATCTTCAGCATCCAGTATATCCTCAGTCCTGGATAAATTTTCATATTCTTCAGCATCGATTATTTTCTTTTCAGGCAACTGTTTTGATACCAAATCATCTTTCATCTGGAATGTAGATACGTGTAAATCATCTTGGGCATTTTTACTTATAACTTCTTTTATTATCTCTTTGAGTCTCTTATTATTAATATTAGCCACTGGAAAGTAAAACAGAAATCTTTGGTCAAGAAAAAATTTCTTTTAGAACATCTTACAGTTAGCAGATAAAATTTTGTTGCTTGATTGTTTATTATATTAAAAATGAATATTGAGAAAGTTATAATGTGATATATGTTAAATTTAAGTAAAAAAGGTATTACCTAGGAGAATTTTTTTCAAGCTATCAATTTGACGACGATAATCCAAAATAGCCTCAGAAATACTATGATTATCTAAAAATTAAATAAATTTGAATAAAAATACTTTATATATATATATGTGTATATAAAAATCAAATGCTTACATTGATTAATTTTCAAAGTTAAATCATCATGTTCACGTTGGCACAGTGAATTAAATTTCCGAAGGTGCTTTATTTCTAAAAATATTAGTTTTAGATTTATATAAAGAATAATAAACTACTTATAACTTAAAAAAGCTTACTAAGAATACAAATAATTAAACAATCTTAGATTAAAGTTATAATCATTATAATTATTATTAACAAAAAGTATAAAAGCTTAAAATTTGTATAAAACATTTCATCAAAATATTGCTGAGATACATTACCTTCATTGGTACAACTTTCATTAGCATAATATATTTGACAGAATCCAGATGTCAAGGGTGGCACATAAGTGTATATCAATGATGTTGATATGATGATAGATATGATTATAACCAGCAGAATCTAAAAAGAAGAAATTAAAATATATTTTTCATAAAGTCTTTAATCAAAAAGAGAGAAATAATATGTTTCAAATAGCAGTAAAAATTCTTCAGAAATTTCAGAGAAAATGGACTAAATATACTAACGATTTTGGTTATTTTGTCAGCTACGTTTGGCCTTCTCTTGGATAAGAGAATTTCTGTCGAAGGTGTCCACATGACCATATCATCCTTTACATTTCTTGAAATATTGGAAATATCTTGTTTCGGCAACGGTTTGAATCCTGCATGAACCATTCTTAAATGTTTATTAGAAAAATAACTATTCGACAGCTAATATGTGGACTTGCTACGGCGCGAGTTGGTATAAAACTGCGTATTGCAGTCTATACAGAACTGTACAATCGCTGCCGGCTGCCGTTACGACGATCGCGGACTGATAGAATAGGTATATGTATACACGGAGATGGAAATCCCAAAGAAACCCTGTAGAGAGGGGGCAACAATCGGCGAGATTCCCCGCGTCGGCTGCTTGGAAATACCGACGATATTTAAATATGTCCGTATTTATCGTGTTTTTAAGAATACAAATATTTGCATATAGTATATTTAATATTTTATTATATATAGTAATAAATATTCTGTACAGAATAATTTTTTTTTTTGTATAATGTATTGCATAAAAGTTGACTGTAAAAGTGACATTTACTTGATAAAGACTATTCTTACTAAAAAAATTATTACAAATAATTTTATAAATTTAAAATTTCTATTGTCTGAGTCAGTGTTTATTCTGCCTTAGTGCACTTTTACCGCGAATTTCCCGTAATATGGCTCTATATATTGATGAAGAGAATAATTTTTTACACGAGTAATTTAGGCAAAGAACTGGGCTGAGATAAAACAAAAATTTATCTAAAATTATGTCTAAAATTAAAGATAATTATTTTAAACAAATTTATTGCAGTTATTGTGAAAGAACAAAAAGTATTTTTTTGTTTTTACAAAACAACAAGCTAAATACTTGATAATAATTATACTTTTTTATAAAAATTGTACGCCTTAACTCAGAATCCTAAAAAACATTTTTAATATACATAATAATAATAACTTTATAGAGTCAACATCGTAAGTGGATTTAAAAAATCGTTAGAATATACTTATGTTATATATTGTAATATATTGTAATACGTTGATGAAAAGAATAGTTGATAAATAATAAATAACAATTAATACTACTCGGAATTTTCAAAATGCTTAAAATTTGTAAATTACTAAATATCAAAGAGGATGCAGATAAAATCATTTATAAATATGAACGACGAATCAATAGTTACTATAGTTCCCATTTGCCTACAGCAGAAAATGCGAGATCCCAGCAACCGAATCTTGCTATATACGTACCTAGCTGTTTTATGTTAGTTTTTCTTGAAAAAAGAGGCGTCGTTGCGTAGAGGTGAGGATAGCGCTTATATGCTCTGCTATACATCGTCGGTTTCCATCGAGCCGCGAGCAGTGGACTTGCGACTGCCGTCTGAGTCGGAGCTTTATTCTCTCTTGGTGCGCTCTTTTATGGAGGTTCCGAAGCTTGCATCCTATACTTTCTTTATAAGCGAATAATTTTTCTACCTTATATTTTGTGACTTGGGAGTTGATTCGAGTAACTAAACTTTTTTTCTTTCAGATTTCAAGAGACAGTAAGTAGACTTCGGCTTTGGAATTTTAGAAATTGTGTATTAAGCTGCTAATGTTATTCTCTTCTACTTATGGATATCACTTCGATAACTGAGCCGTCAAATTCATCCAAAAATCACCG
Source organism: Eupelmus kiefferi (assembly GCA_030522745.1). NCBI lineage: Eukaryota > Metazoa > Arthropoda > Insecta > Hymenoptera > Eupelmidae > Eupelmus > Eupelmus kiefferi. The sequence continues at coordinate 10,737 of JAPYZB010006050.1, read as the reverse complement.
CTAAACTTCATCCGATGTAATAAAACATGAATATTTGACAGAAAACAGAAGCACATGTGAGTGAATTAAATTTTATTTATTATTTGGAGATATTTTTACATATTTAACATTTCTAATTGGTTCATGCATTTTTTTTATATTTATGATCTATAAATTACCATAACAATAAAATTGAAAATAATCAAACATTTAAATAATTTTCTGTGTATATTCAAAAGTTTGATATGAAAGAAATGCTTAAATGGATGTAATAGTGTGAGAATTACATTATTATTACAGAAATTAAATTAGATATTAATTATGTTATTTTAATAAAATCGACTTATGTGAGACAGAAAATGTCAATAAAAATGAATATCTGGTAAGTGCAGTGTGTGCGTAAGTGTGATTGTACAAAATGTTGTTGCCGAGAATTTAATTAAAATTTAATTAAAATTAAAATTAATTAATATATATTACATATATTTTGCCGGCATGGGATTTACGAACTCCTCTTTAAGACTTAAAAAAAAGTAAAAAGTATATTAAGTTATTTTTAGTCTAATAACAAGTTTTTTAGAATTTTTACAATGTAAAAATGTTCTGTTTTACTTAAAGTCAATCTGTTGAGATGCCGGCAAAATATAAGTAATATAGTTCAACATCTTGGCTAGTTGAACATGTTTGTTTTTTCCAATCTTTCAATTGTAAAATTGAGGGTTTATAAAAATTTTTATGAATACGCGGCTGTTAGAACTGAAAATTCTGGAATAAAAATAAAATACAAAGTTTTCTCTTTGAGTTAGTAAAAAGAAGCCAACTTTGTGAAAAGTATTAAGTAATTGATAAAAACCTTTCAAAATACATTTCAAAATACAAATTTTAAAAAATATGAAATGAAAAAGAATAATGTCAAAAACAAGTGTAGGCTCGACTAATTAGCATGACTTTTTTAAATATCAATTTCGATTTTTCTGAAATATCGTGCCGACTTCAAAAAATATTTTATCAGTTATTTTATAATTATGAATGCATTATACAAAATCGGTTCTTTTTTCAAAGAATTTTTTCTTAATCGTTCATAGTTATTATTATTCTAATTTTTATACAAATATTCAGTATAGTACTTCATACGATTCGATACGTTTCTCAAAACTATTAGTTATGCGATATAAAAATATTGTCAAATCATAGCATAGATGTAGCAACAGTAAAGTACGACGCAGCAGTTTTAATAATCTAGGAAAATAATGAAAAATAACAATTTATTAAAATTACAATTTGTTCTACAATTGGTTTTACATTACCACTCCAAAACTTTCCATTGACAAATTTGTTATTTTTCCTGCAGTCAAACAAGAAGGAAACAAGGATCGAATCATAACAATGTTAGTCAATTTTCGAGATTTCAATGAAATTATGTACCAGTCACTAAAATATCTGAATTTAAATTTATGAATTATTTTCTTTCTTAATATGATTTTAAATTAAAATGATAATATAAGCGTAAAAATCTTATCGAACCCCTCGGCTAAAATTTTTGTATTCATTTGAGGGAGTAATAAAATATAATACTAACGCAGAATTAAGTAATTTATCGCTGCTATTGATAATTTGTTGACCGACCCAATTAAGATATAATAAATGTAATATTATACCCGCAAACAAAGCTAAAACTCTTGTAAATATATATATGTCATCGATAAAGTAAAACATCTGAAATTATTAATTTATACAATATTAGTAAAATGAAAACTAAAATTTAATTAATTAAATCATCAAAAGGTGTTGAAATATTTTCTTACATAAAGAGGCATTAAAGATATTCCAATAATACATAAGATTTGTACAAGAAAAAAGCACAAACTAAAAGCATTTTCTAGTAAGAAGCAACACCTCAAAAATCAATAATATTCGTATTAGTATACTAGTAGTACACGCATAAAAATATAAAAATAATTTTAATCTTTCAAACCTTATTGTTTCATTGTGCAAAATGACAGCCTTCTGTAAATTCTCTTCAATTGTGGCATCATTATAAATAGCAATGGTCCTTTTCCCACTTTTATTATCTTTTACAACAGTTTGTAAACGGTAGCTAAGAGAAATAATTTAAATGATTTAATGTGGGAATTATTTTCGTTTAACTATTGAATGTTACCATATAATAGCGAAAAGGCCACAAGTATGTTTTACTGTAAGCACATACGTTGTGTCAATGCCTGCAAAGAGAAATCCGTAAACAAGGTAAACTATGGAACCGTGGCCACAAGTCCAGTAATGGTATTCAACTTGGTCAAAATATACGTAATTTGCATAGAAAGGCATGAGAAGTGGCCGAGAACCATTTTCAAGTGGAAACGTTTTATCCAGTATATATGGTAAAAATGGCATCAGAGTGTATATTACCCACGCACCAAATACATAAACTAAGAAAATGTTTTCATATAAATTGGTACATATATACAGATAATAAATTCATTACAATAAATTTTTGTAATTGTTGCACTTTATTTATATAGTATTGCTATTAACGTTTGCTAATTTTTTAGTTCAAATAACGGATAGAGTTAAATTTTGTATTTTGTATTTTATTTTTGATTGCTGACTTACATGTGTAAAATATGACTAAAAAACGGCCTTGTTCGTTGTATTTTTTTAATATATCGCGTTCGGATTTATTCACTGTTTTCTTCCAATCAATAGCTATTTGTTCGAATAATGATTTAAGCTGTTAATTAGAAAATTTATGAGTACAAATACAAAGCCGGCAAGGATTTGGTTGAACTTTTTTATTAGAATACCTCTGTTTTACTGAAATAAGAGACAGTGAATTTTGCCGAACAACCAATCGAAAATATGAATGAACCAAAGCTTTCAAAAAATATAACAACATTTTTATTCCATTGTTGGACAAATATTATGATCTAATCAAGTACAAATGGAAAACCTTGATGAATGATAAATTAGTTGCAAGTTACCAAATATCTAAATTATGTATAATATTTATTTTATTTAAATGGATATGGTATTATATTCTTGAATCTTTTTTACAAGATTACCTGTGGAATAATTAATGTTAAGTTGACGACATACCAAATAAAATGGCCTATTCGTCTTTTAGAATTACTTTCGTACGGCCACAGTCCTGTTTGGATCATAAACCATTTGCAACTTCGGTAGTAACGACCATCAAAAACATCCATAACTACGTATTTTATTTATACATAAAAATAATTATATTTTTTTTTTAAATTATAAATATATTTAAACTTTTTAGGCAAATTACAGAGTTACAAAAATATAGTACAAAAAAACTCTTAGATTTTTTTAACTTATAAGTATCCCGCAATAATCACTCATAATAATAAAGAAGGCACCTATTATTTTGAAGCAATAAGTAGCGAGTTGCATGCAGTGATGTCTGGCTATTTTCATTATACTTAATTTAAGTACTAATTTTATTTGAATTTTTTACTCTTAGTTTTATTATTGTATCTTCTTATAAAAATTAAATGAATTTTTAAAACATACGCTTGAAAAAATGATGATTCATATGTATGCACACTAGCACGGTATGAGTTTTTACTTATCACCAAAAGGGTTCATTTATTTTAATTTAAATAAATATATTATTGAGTAACATTTCAGATTGAGCGTAGGTATGAACCAAACATTACTATCCGTAAACTATTTCAAAAATTTTCAATTACATATTTATTACTTTTAAGACTTCTTACTCGAATGATAAATGAAAAACGACTAGAGAATTGATAACTTTTTATCGTTATTGAATTATTAGAAATTAATATGCAACTGTTTCCACAAATATCTTTTGAATAAATATTTCTTATCATTGATCCAAGCGAAGTTGGATTTACAATAATGGCTTTATAAAGAAAAGCAATTATTTTAATATTAAAGTAATTATCGTATTGAGAGTAGCATTTTTTAATATTCTCTTTGTAAAAAGTATCACTCTAAGTAATACAATAGTAAAATAAAATTATTTTAGATTGACAAAGAAAATATTGACTAAGAAATCGCTTTAGAATCTGAAAAAGAATAATATTTTTCAAGTTTTAGTAAGAAATTTCTTTATAGTAGTTATTCTTTTCTTTACCTCTAGAATAATTGTCCGTTGATACTATTATTATGCAAATTATACAGAAAGTAAACTCATAGGAAATCTTGTAAGGTTTCTTGAAAAATAATGAAAAAGAAAGCCACTATTGTTGTATTGTTTATCGAAAATGGAGAAGTACAGAGAATTTTTTTATTAAATAGAATATTAGATGAAAATTATTAGAAACTAGAATCTTCTATTCTAATACATACTGACTCTAGTAATTATTTTTCTATTATAAAGAAAAAGTAACTCAGTATACACTTGATGTACAGAGGGAACGCTTGTACTCATTGTCAGTTCAATTGCATGATTTTATAAGTTATAATTTTGAAAAACGAAAATGTATAAATAATAAACTGATTTTCAAGAGTTTGCATGATTAGTTAAACTTCGTATCTAAAAAAGTATATTGACTCTTTTTTATACCTTACGATTATTATTAATTGCACGTTACTTATGAAACTTCTTATTAAACACTTATTAAACTTCCCTCGCGTGCTCGAAGCAAGTATTATTGTTGCAAAATGTAAAATATTGTTGCATATTGTAAAAGTCGATCAAAAGTACATTATTTTGATATCACTATATTAATATTACGTTTCTTTAGTTTCATTCTCTAATAGCTATTAAAATATTTGCGTTTAGATTTGAACGAATTTTACACAAATACTGCACAAGTTGTATGTTTATTTAAATATAATCTACACAACCAGAAAATCTTCTATATAGTGAATCAAATTGAAGTTCGAATTTCATTTTAAAAAAAATTATTATTTACGTTTAAGTTCATTATTTTAAAAATCGAAAAAAAAAATTAATATAGTACGTAAGTAATATACATTATAAATATATTACATAATATACATTTTCTAAATAAAAAAAACAGTGAAATATGGCTTAACTGATTCAAAGGGAGATTTAGATTAAGCGTTTGTCCCAAATAATGTTTCATAATGTTACTTAAGTGTAAAATTGCAATTTTTAAAATTTACAAAATAAATAAAATGCAACTTTTTAGATTATCCATATCATAAATAAAATTCTTGTATTTGCAGCAGTATTATTGTTTATACTAAAGTTTCATTTATTGCTTATTTGCTTTTTATATTCCAAGTCTCTTGATCTAATGTGTCTTCAATATTAATTTTTCTAGGCTGTCGTTTTTGTATAATCGAAGGATCAGACAAATACGTCAGGCTGAGTCAAATATCTTTGTCAGTGGATCAAACTGAAAAGATCAAAACTTGATATAAATAAATAAAATAGTGCAATTTAAAGTACTTCGCATATTTTCTGTTTAAAAAATAAATTTAATTAAAAAAAAAATTAGCTTATCCTCTTTTTACTTCCCCCTATAAATATTCAGGACTGGGCAGAGCCCTAGACGGGCAAATGCCATACAGGGATATGGACGATGATAAAAAAAACCAAAAACACCAAAACTACCGAAATTAATAGTGACAAAATATCATAACTATTTAAAAAATTGTATATAAATTATATTTGCATATCCCTTAAAAAACGCTCAAGTTAATTATCGTACAACATTTATAATACAGTAATTTTCCATTTAGTATTTGAAATAGCACTCAATCAATTATCTTTTTCAAAGGAAATATTGTACTTACATTTATAAAGTAAAAATTACATACATTTCTGGAGTAATCATACAGGATTTCGATGGTTACCATCGTTGCCAATTTTTACAGTACTTAATAAAACTTCACATGACGAATAGGAAAATCGTGCAGGATACCACACATTTCAGGATAGATAGATATGATAGATATGAACTTTATTGCACAATTCAGTACAAAATATCAATATTTTAGGATCTATAATATACATATCTACCTATAATATATAGTTAATTGGAACAAAATTCCCCCTGTCAACCTCCACCCCCTCCATCTCCCTCCACACCCCTCCACTCACTCTACACCTGCCTCTCACTGGCCCCTCAACAAAATTACGTTAAATTCGTGTTTTTAACCGATATTTTTGAAATACAATGCCCTTTGACTCACTCTGCACTCTTTCTCTACACCTCTCCACGTCCTCTCCGCAATAAATTTGCTAGCCCCTCCATACTCCCTACCTGTTATTTTTGTGGCCCCTCTATAAAATAACGATTGATATAATTAAATTAATCTTAAATAACGTTAAATTTATGATGGTTTTGCTCTACATGCTCCTTCACATAAACTCAAAAATTTTTGAATTTTGGAAAATGTTTTGGAAAATTTATGATTAACAAATATTAAAATGACACTTATCTAAAAATTTTGGAAATACTTTGAACAGAATTTCTAGATAAGTATCATTTTAACGTTTTTTTATCATAAATTTCTGCCCAGAATATGGTCAATTTTCTACCAAGGAGGGGAGTCTTTTTTTCGATATCCGGGATAAAATACTGCTCCATTTACTTACTACAAGTTATCAGACGAGGGCATGAAATGTGCCATCGCGCATGCGCAGAGCGCTTTTTCCTCAAGGAAATACAGCAGTACTTTAAAGGCAAGGTAATAAAGGCATCAATTTAAGCCGGAGTGCTAAAATAATGTATTATTGAAAAAATATCAAACTCATGCTTATACAATTCAGTAATTATCAGCCTTTATTTACTGTTATATACATAAAGGTGGTGATAAAGCGTTTTGTAAATTGGAAAAAGTTGACATGAAATTACGCAATTTATAAATGGAAGGTATATTTGAGGCCAACAGAAGCTGTTTAAAGATTGCAACAATTTTCTTTATGTGTTAGGAGCCAATATATATATAAAAATAAAATATTTTTTATTATTAATTCTTTTAAATAAATCTGTCTTTTTTATACTTATATAAAAATTGAAACGCGAATGGCGGTTGGCAAGCTGAACGAGCAGGGAGTTACCACCTAGATAACCTAGAAGAAGAAGAAGATGAAGACGAATTGCCTAGATAACTTAGAAGGTGCATTACAATAATAAGTTGCTGTACTTACTAATACAGTACTTTATATAATGAAAGCATTGATTTTCGGGTTTTGTTGGACATAAAAAGCGGAGGTAAAGTGATTGTTTTTTGACACGACAACCACGCACTTAGTAAGTGAGCATAAAATAGTTATTTATGACACAAGTGCGATAAAATGATTTTAACCTCCTGTAGATGTTTACGCACGAGTGAAGCTAGTGCGAAAAATTTGCACGATTTTAAAACCACTTTATGACCCATGTATCGCACATAATTTTTTAGCACGACGTGCGGGAAGCTAATTGCTTTCATGAATGCGTTTTTTACCGAGCGTGCGGACGTTCAGGCACGAGCGAAGCGAGTGCGGAAGGTTAAAGTTTAAGTTTAAAGTTTTAAGTATATTTAAACTTTCCGCACACACTTCGCTCGAGCGTAAACGTCCACACGAGGTTAAAATCACTTTACCGCACTTGTGTCGTAAATAACTATTTAATGCACTTGTTTCCGACCGAGCTTGCGGGAAAACGAACTTCCCGCACGCCGTGTTGAAATAATACATTTCGATACTAGTGCGAGAAAGTGATTTTCGATACTCCGTACGCAAAGCTCGATTTCGTGCACGCTCGAGCAACAAAGCGTAAGCTAAATCTCGCTTTGTGCACATCGTATCAAAAAATACGGTTCGATACATGAGCGAGGAAGTGATTTCAACCTCGTGTTGTCTTTTCACCCTCGTTTTGCTCGGGCGCAAACGTCCACACGAGGCTGCAATCACTTTCTCGCACTTGTATCGAAATGTACTATTCAGCCTCGTGTGGACGTTTGCGCCCGAGCGAAGCGAGGGTGAAAAGGCCACAGAGGTTGAAATCACTTCCTCGCTCATGTATCGAACCGTCTTTTTGATATGACGTGCACAAAGCGAGATTTAGCATACGCTTTGTTGCTCGAGCGTGCGCGAAATCGAGCTTTGCGCACGGAGTATCGAAAAAGAGTTTATATACATATATGCACATATATTTAAGTAAATGTATATGTATATAAGTACGTTTTGATCAGTTTTGTTCGATTTTAAAGTAGCGTACAATAAAGTCTAGTTTATAGCCTGCTCTAGAGCAGCGGAAAATAAAGTCCACTTTATTTCCCACAGGTATGAAAATGATCACTTAACGTCCGCTTTTCAAGTCGATAAAAAGAAAATCGTGCCTGCGTTTCATAAATAAATTAAAATTATTCATTATATAAATTAGATATTATTTATTCTGCCCTACAAGTGAAAAAGACACTAATGACAAAATTTTGACGAAAATGAGCGGCCGCTTCTGAACCAATGTATTTTTTTTACAGAATATGATGTAAAATCATCACTTTTCCTTAAAACAAATGACGTTACATTTTTAAAAAAAAATCGTTGTTAATGCTGTTTTAACCGAAGTAATTTTTGTTCATTTACTTCAATTGAAGATAAATGGACTTACGTGTCTTTTTCACTTGTATGGCAGTATTGTAATAAAATCTACTTATGTGAGACAGAAACTGTCAGCACAAATGAATATCTGTGTGTGTGTGTGTGTGCGTGAGTGTGTATTGTACAAATTGACAAGAATTTAATTGAAATTGAAATTAATTAATGTATAACATATATTTCACCGATGTTTCGACGGATTTACGACCGTTCTCTTTAGCGCTTAAAAAAATAAAACAAAAAGAATTTATATTATAAAAATTCTAAATAAGAATTAAGTCTAATAATAAGTTTTTCAGAATTTTTATAATGTAAATGCTTTTATGTAACACAGGCACGATTTTCGCGTTGTATTGCCCCTAAAAGCGGGCCTTAAGTGTCCATTTTCGGACCGGCGGGCTTAAAAGCAAAGCAGCGGGCAATAAAGTCCACTTTATTGTCCGCTGCCAGAGAGCAATAAAGATTTTATTGCCGGCTGGTTTAAAGACGAACAAAACTGATCAAAACATGCTTATATACATATACGTGAAAAAAATGAATTAAAAAATGCAGTGTTCAAATATCATTTTTTAAATCGTTTCCCCATGTTTATTATTTCAAAAATGACGTTCGGACCTAAACTTGAAGATAGATTTCAAAAATGACATTTTGACCCCTATAACTTATTCAGTGCGTGGTTGCCGTGTCTAAAAATGGTCACTTAAACCCCGGCTTTTTATGTCCAACAAAACCCGAATATCAGTGCCTGTGTCACATAAAGCGCTGTAAGTACCATGGAAAAGTGAACCTTTATGCCCTCGTACTGCAAACTCCACTCTCAGGCAATAAAGATCCACTTATCGCCCTTGGCATATAATGTACTATTTCTAAAGCCAACTCTTCGAGATGCGCTAAGTTTTTTTTCAAAAATATTTGATTAAATGTTCTTAATTATTTTTATTCTAATTTTTATAAAAATATTGAATGTAGTACTTCATAAGATTCGATTCGTTTCTTAAAACTATTAATTATGGTATATAAAAAAATGTATCTATGCAAATCATAGCATAGATGTAAGAACAGTAAAGTACGATGCAGCAGTTTTCATAATCTAGAAAAATAATGAAAAATGACAATTTATCAAAATTACAATTTATTTCACAATTTGTTTTACATTACCACTCCAAAACTTTCCATTGACAGAGTTGATATTTTCCCGGCGGTCAAATGACAAGGATACAACGATCGAATCATGACAATGTTAGTCAATTTTCGAGATTTCAATGAAATTATGTACCAGTCACTAAAATATCTGAAATTTTATCGAATTCCTCGGCTAAAATTTTTACATTTATCTGCGGAGAGTGTAATAAAATATAATACTAACGCAGAATTAAGTAATTTATCGCTGCTATTGATAATTTGTTGACCAACCCAATTAAGATATAATATGTGTAATATTATACCAACAAACAAAGTTAAAACTCTTATTAATACATATGTGTCGACAATAAAGTAAACCATCTGAAATTATTAATTTAGGAACAAAAATAATTTGGAATTATTTTTTTACATTTTATTTAATATTTAGTAAAACAAACGCTAAAATTTAATGAATTTAATGTAAAAAAAATGTTAAAAATTTTCTTACATAAAGAAGCATTATAGAGATTCCGATTATACACAAGATTTGGACAAGAAAAAAGCACATACTGAAAGCATTTTCTAGTAAGAAGCAACATCTAAAAAATTAATATTATTCGTATTAGTATTGATAATATAACCATTGGCGTCTGCTCGAGGATACGTCATCAATATGGCTGCCATTAACTATTGTAGAACCTATACCGTAGAAATTTGTTGCATCCAAGTTGGAGCTTGGAGTCCAAATTTTCTCGCAGTTGGTAGCAGTTAAAAGGTTTCACCTACGGTACAGGCACAATAGTTAAAGCGAAATATTTTAACTGCTACCAACAGCAAGAAAATTAAAACTCCAATTTGGATTCCACAGGATAGACGGGGCGGCCAACACTGGCAACAACAAACCTTACTTTTGCTTTTATGGGATGACAATTGCATTCTACTATTATCACCTAACATATTATCTCGTTGCATGTTATATTTTTATAGTTATTTTAATAAAAATAAATCTTTCCCATTTAAGCCCTGCACACTTTCCCCGTAGTTGGCAGCCATATTAATGACGTATCCTCGAGCAGACGCCAATG
>JAPYZB010006049.1:0-13800 GCA_030522745.1 Eupelmus kiefferi | reverse complement strand
CGAACATTCGAGCCAGTTGATTCGCACCAGTGCCCGCAGCGAGCTTCGTATTGCCTGCATATTGTATCGCAGATTGCATTTTGGGCATTATAACAACCACCCATATGACAATTATCTGTTAAGAAAAGTTTTACAATAACATTAATTGTAATTTCATAGTTTAATAATGATTTGATACAATTATCACAGCTTAAGTAAACTTTATTGTGCTTTCGATGAATGTTTAAAATAATTAATAGGATTCTGCATAAATTTCGAACTTTTGCGTTGTTTAATAGTTCAGATTTATTAAATAAATCTATAAAGCAAAATTGGGATTGTTCGTGCATTTTTACCATCGCCACCATTATATTATTTATTCCCACAGTAATCATAGAATAAGTTTCTGTACGGAGAATTGCAATATTTTTACGCACATAAATCATCTACTAGAAAAATCGTTCATTTGTTTTTTATTTATTCTTTTAATTTTTTAATTTTCTGAATGCTAACTTTAGCCAACCTCATCTCTGGCCGGATATCGGCCGCCTAATCTAGTAAGTAAAAAAGAAGCTAACCATACACCAACAGTTGCACCCACCCAAAAAAAACACAACATAAAAGCTCATTTTTTTCTGTCAATCACACACAATACATAAGAATACTTCGTTATCACTCTACTCTCCACAACACTCCCCAGAAGTACCAAAAGCCAAATTAAAATTCCTCGCGCCCGCATCATCAGCGCGAACAATAAGACCTGCAGCTTGGGTCAAAGCTCGCCGCTCGTCGCATCAGGCTAAGCAGCTGCGAAAAACGCGCAGCGCCTCGGCTAACTCAAAGAGCCAACAAAACCTCGTTACCCGCAGCCCTTCCGTGTCCCGAAATCGCATTAGGCACGCGCCGGCAAATACGCCGAAAGGAAGAGAGAAAAAAAAACAAAAGCTCGCCCGGCCGGCTATCCGCAAAAGAATTACAGCAGCGACGCCCGCGGAATTGTCGGGGGTGGGGTTAACGCATTTAGAGGGGATTTTCATGGAGCGCGCGCTTCTGCCTGTGGGCGATAAGCCGCCGGCGCGCTCATTACATTGGCCCGCTCGCGAGCGCTAATGTACACATAATGGATTTCCGTGATTCTTCCCGTCCGTCGACACATTCGGCGAGAATCCGTTTCAAAGGCGCGCGCACGCGATTTAATTAGCCTGGGTGAGAGTAAGCTTCGGGGGTTAATGAGTGTTTAATTTGTCAAAGTAGAGCACACATGAGGAACCATAATTAATTTCGATTAATTAATAGCCCTGCGAGGGGCTCGAGCACCGATCGGTCTCCTCGAGTCTCGCATTTTTTGAGGAGGAGAAGAGAAGATCGGGTGCGTGCTTGTTTGCAGTTTGCTGGATGCGTATACGGGAGAGGAGTTGCTACGTGGGATGCGCGCCAGAGCGACCTTTTACTTTATTAAAGTAGCGACCTTTTACTTTATTAAAGTAATTTTCTCAAGTGGAAATTCATGTACGAATACCAGAGTACGAAGTACCTGTCATATAGCGAGCGGGGGGTAAGTGTTATTGTGTGCTTTAATGCTGAGCGCGCCTCCTTTTGTCCAGTCTTGGAGTTTGCGCCTCGTGACTCGGAAGTTTTTAATATTGCTCATTCTGTTGTACTTCTTTAAGTGGCGGACTTTTTACCTACTTTTGTTCTTTTGTACGCCGAGCCCGCCGCGTATGGATCATATTCGTGAATAAATAATTTACTCCGCGGAGAAGTACCTACGTATTGAGGTTAATTCGCGCTTCTTAACAAACGTGAAAATTTACGCTATTGTTTAGTGCATTACGCCTGTGGTAACAAACTTTAACTTTTTTAACATGAGTTTTCAATATATTATGATAAAAGTTAAAGTAAGCATGTTGTAATAATTACAGTTTGGTAAATTTTTGAATTAAAACCAAGAACTGATTAATTCACGGCCATAAAACTCGAAATTACAAAAAAGGCGTTTGCTATTACCGAGCAAACAGAATTAACCAAAAGCAAAAAAAACAGCCAGGCAAGAGTCCGGCCCGAAACAAATGCGTATTGATCCATCAAACTCATTTCTGGGCGCGCAAATATTTTAAAAGAAAAATTCAAACGATTAGTTTTATTCGAGCCCGCGCGGACGTGAGCAGCGAACGAATTTCCCCGAATGATATACTGCGTGTAAAAACAATTTTTCCCAATTACGCCGACCGCACAGAATTCCAAATTCCGAGCATTAACAATCCCCGGCCGAACTACAAGTCCAAAGCGGACGCTAAAGCGCGCGGCCAGCTTTCCAAAATCCGTACCCCCTAAACCGCACTATTAACGCTCGCTCGCTCGCGGTGTAGTTCCCCAGTTTCAATAATCGCGCCTCGCTCCCGCTCCAAACCGAATTTAAGTGCGCGCCCGGACTTTTTTCCTCCCCGGGATTTCGCGTGGTCAGGACTTCCGCTCGGCGTCCCGCTCGATTCCTTAGGCATCAAAAATTCAGGCACTTTTAACTGCGGCGTCGGCAGCCAAATGGAACGCGCATACGTCCTGCGGTCGTATAAACGGATTCAGATCACGTGGCGCGCGCGCTCCGGCTCCCACGTGGCGGCGAAAAAAATCGGTGAATCCGGCGGCGGGGGTGGGAGGCTGATGGAAGGGTCGCGTCGCGGCCGGGCGAATGCCCTCGTGAATCTATATATCGGCGCGCAAGAGAGCCAAGCCAAATCGGCCGGGAGTAAATATTAAAGCTCGGCGATACTTTAAAACCTGGATATGGGGCTCGTGTTGCCGGGCGAGCGGCTGTAACGTATGATGGCCGCCGGGCTGTCGCGGGATACGATTCCGGAGAGGGGGGGAGAGAGGGAAAAAATTGACCATGAGAGCCGATGCGATGCCCTTTTTTCCCTGCTCTGTGTCTATTAATAAAGCTCTAGGATTGCTTTTATTGGGAAAAGTTAAGGACCGGCTCTTTTTTTTTAAGCTTGGGCTTTATTGCGGCCCGTAAAGTGCCGATATGAATTCGTTGTAGTTTGTAAAAATCCTGGAATTTTGGAATTTATTAAACTGTTAACAACGTGTGTGATTTCAAGATGTGATAAAATTTCTCTGGTTTGGCGAGTGTTTTTAAAATTTGGAAACCGTTTATTATTTTATTAGATTATGCCACTCCATGATTTGTGATTTTATGAAATTCGTAACAAATGTAGATTGGCATATTGTTTAGCAAATAAAATAGAAAATGCTATTGTATTTGCATACTTTACTATATTATTCTAAATCGATAAAATTCTTTCCTTGCTTTCTAAACCTACTTTATAAATCCTATACTCTAGCTTTTTCACTACATGCCAAAATACTGATTTCTTCAGAAACATTCCTTTTTAATACAAACTAATCCAGAATAAACGTTTAATAGAATAAAGTATTTCAAGAGAATCCAAACGGTCCAATTCTCCGAAATTTATTCAACTAAAGCATCTCCCCGCAAAACAAGCGAGATAGAACATATTGGACACGAATGCGTTATATCCATCCTAATTTTTTCCCTGACTTCCCCTCGTCCCCTTTATTTATTCTGCTGGCTTACCTCAGCAGGAAACGCGTAGTTGCTGACATGGTGCTCGGAGCCGTGGTTATCGTCCTGACCGTAGTGAATGTAAATCTCCTCGAATTGATAGTGATAGGCGAGGGGTCCGCCGGTTATGTTTACACGGACCTTGGACTCCTTGTCGGCGCGAAACATCAAGATCTGGCCGGTGTTGTGCAAGTAGCCGGAGACCTGGACAGAAACATATATTTACAATTAGTTTTTATTATTTTATAAATATTCTTTCTTGCTTTTGATGAAAAATATTTGTTTTGCCATGAAAAAATCGGGGGCGAGTCCGATAATTAGAGTGTTTTTTATCTAAGTGGTGTAAATTTAGACATGTATAACAATATTGTCCGTATTAACATTGTTCATTTATTCACTCGTAATAAATGTAATACTTTGGATGATTTAAGTAATAAAAATATGATATCAGTAAGGTACGTTAGAGTGTTCGTTATTTTTCTATTCTAACTTATAAAGTCCACTTAAATAAACATTGTACTAATCGAACCCTCCCAAAAAACTTCTACTTTTACTCGGGACAATAGAGTCTATTTTTTTTTTCTATTGATTTTTAGCAATAAATTACTTTTATGGTACGATAGATTTCTTTCGGATTTCGGTTTTAATTCTGAAATTTCAGAATGATTTACTAAATTATCTAAAATGTTTATTTTTAAAATTGTAATCGATATAGTAACAAAATTTTTAAGTTCTAGTTGGAAATACGGCAAGAGAAAACGCAGAAATATAACAAACACATGGTGGTTCTATTAACTATCTTAAATGAACTGTCTATATTACTCTTTTTAAAAAACTTGTCAGAAACTTGAAAGCTTGTTTATTGATATATTGTCGTGTTATCGTGTTCAAGAAATAAATTTGAATATACATATATATATATATATATATATATATATATATATATATATATATAATTTTTGAGGTTGCAAATGCACAATCTAATACTCGAGTGGAAATCATGCAAACGCTTTTTGATGTCTTTTTTACATTCTTTTTCATCTCTTTCATTTTTGTTACAAGAATTTTTATGCTGTATGTTACTTTCGAGTAAAAAATGTAGTTCTTTATACTGTAGCTTCAGTTTATCAAGCCAAGCTACATAAACACAAACAAAGCATGTAAACTTTAGTAAATTTAAAAGAAGCTAACGTTAACTTTACCGTAAGCAAACTGATTTTGATTGTTGACTTCTTTTATGACTAGAGTTTTTGTCGATTCATTTTCGTGCATCTATATTTCAGATGTTAAATTTTAAAATGTTAAATTTTAAAGTGTTTTATTGTTTATGTATTTGTCGTCACTACCTCTAAACCATTTTAAAATTGTTAGAAATCAAAGATGTAGTAATGACAAATATATTACTTTCTTTTATTATATTTACTAATTTAGAATAGATTGATAGTTTCACTACAATGTAATAATAAAAAGAAAAGCTTTTCAATTAAATATAACATAAGGCCTATTTAAATTTAAGTAGTTGATATTTTAAAAATAATAGCATATTAGATTAGAGAATTTCGAAGCCTCCTCAAAATTAGATTCCCGGAAGTACTCTTATTAAAATATTAGTTACAATGTTAACAATAATATAACAATCTATAAATTCAAAAAAATCTATGAATTCAAAATTTATTATCAAAAACTATTGGTTGCATTTAAGTCACAATATAAATGTATTTTCTAAATGAATAACATACGTGAATATATGTTTGTATAGACTACCGTTATTAAAAAATAATAACAATAATAATAATAAACGTTAAAAACTATTAATTACTAAAAATTTATAGTAACCCTGGTAGAAATTTTCCCCATTTTTTGGCCATTTTTTGGCCAACTATGAAGAATTAGACATTCACTAGCCTATTTTTAAAGTTGGTTGTGGAAATTTCTACCAGGGAAGTATATTATATATTAGAAAAATTTCACGCAAAGATCCATTAAAAGGATGAAAAGATGCATTTTTTAAAAATTTGTTTTCATTACGTTGATAAAATTTCAACTCCACTGCCTCTGTATACAACTTTTTAAAGCAACGCGTTAGATAGGGTAGCATAATTCAGAACTTGAGGATCATATCAAGTCTATATAAAAGCATGTAAATCCAATGGCGCTGCGGTCGCATATACAGGAAGCGATTAGGCAACTTAATAAATTGCTCTTTTAACAAAGTTTTTTTAATTATTAAAGAAATATAATTATTAGTATCCGTTTATTTTTTATTATTATTTTTCGGATAATTGCATTTTCAAAGAATTATTTTTCTCAGCTAATCTTCTATATATCTTCTATATCATATATAAATCCGTACAATTAAGAATGCATTACTTTTTTTAAATTGAACATTATTAGAACACTATTTTTAATACAGTTTTTTAATCTTTTAAATATAATAATATTTTGTTTACATAATAGATCATCATTACTAATTATATTAGAAGAATGATTTGAAATTGATATTGTCTTGTTATTAAATATCTTTGAAGAAGTAAGAAATTTTATAAAAAGATAGTGCTGAGAAAAATTTGAAATTGGCAAAAAGTCAGGAAATTTTTAAGAAAAATTATCAAGAAAACATTGCGTTGTTACCTTTTTTCTTGATCAAATTAATATATAATAGATTTATCTCGAATTTTTCAAACTTTTGTTTTGAATAAATCAAGCTGACCTAGTTATGATCTGAAATACGAATTCCAAAAACTGTAAGGATTAAGAGTCCTATTATTAGAGGAGGAAGGGTGGGGGAGGGGTAGAGAAGTCAGGGAGGGGTGGGGTGGGGGGAGATCATATGCCTGTATTTAAACCTTTTATAAACTCATTTAGGCTCAGTATAAATTTGTCAGTTATGTCGTTAAGAAGTATCTGATTTAGTTCTTACGCTTGACAATTTAACCAAAGCAACAGAATGGCTGCCATAGGTGAAGACAATCACCAGTTTCTCTTCAGTCAAACTAGAATGCAATATTTATTTCACGCGTTAAATAATGCATTTATAACTCAGAATTCCCTTTACATTATGGAGCTGATGAAAGTATTTCAGTTAAAAAAGATAAGGGACGAGAATGGCACGACCTTACTGCACTGGTCAGCTTTATACAATCGAGTCGAATTGATCAATTACTTGATCAAGCAAGGCTGCCCAATCGACGCACAAACTAATGCTGGAAATACACCGCTCATATATGCCGTGAGGCACTATCGCAAAGAAGCGGTGCTTGCGCTTTGCGAAGCTGGAGCCAATGTCTGTTTGGCTAATAACCAAAACCAGAGTCCTCTAAAAATCGTTGGTACCGAGCTGGCCAAATTCGATATGAATGTCATCGAAATGCTCATGGAAGCCCTTGGAACCAGCAGAGCCGATTTGCGCAGCATAAAGAAGACGTTGATAGATGCTGGCTTTTCGTTGAGGCACGCCGTTTTCTTAAAAGAGGTGGACTTGACAATGGCTTTTGTAGAGAGCGGTCACGACATCAACGCTGTAGATGTGCACAATGGTGTGACTGCGCTGCACAACGCCGTGAGTGCAGGAGATTTCGAGCAGGTGAAGTATCTAATCGAACACGGAGCAGACGTCAACATTAAGGATGATGAGGGCAACAAACCAGTAGCGTTGTTCAGTGACAATGAATTTCAAGATATTCTACAAGCGCTGTTGGAAGCCGGTACTGATATCTACGAATGCAACTACGCTGGCGAGATGCAATTATGGTATGTTTTGATGAGAGGGATACGATCGACAATCATGAAGGTCCTGGAGTACTCGCTTGACTTGAATAGGAAAGATGGGTACGGATTCAATGTAATGCACTATACGGCGAATAATAGTAATGATGGTATTGCCAAATTGTTTAAGTCGCTGGAATTCGATCCAAATATTATCTCGGACACGGTAGACGAAGAGACTTCGTTGCACGTGGCAGCGGATAATGCCAATGTAGAGTTCGTTAAAATGCTAATAGAGAAAGGTGCGGATGTGAACATCAGAAATTCGTCAGGCTGCACTCCATTGTTTGATGCCATCAGGCACGACACGTTCTCAGAGAAACGCGGACGATGCGTTGAATTGTTGTTTGCCTCTGGAGCTGACATTAACCAATTGAACAATGAGGGAATTAGTGTCATCCAGCTAATCACAGCCTCGGTACAGGCTCGGCCTTTTGATATCATAAGGCCGATCGCAAGGCATGTTGCATATTTACTAGCTCTTGGTCAGAGTGTGAGGGAAGAAATTCTTCAAGAAATTGAAGGTTCCGAAAAGATGAAAAATTGTTTTAATAGTTTCAGAGAGGAATATGAAAAAATGAAGAGTCCAATTATTATGGAATCCAGTGTCACGTACTTTGATATTCTTATATATTCCGAAGAAAAGATCTTTGAATACGCGAGAAGTAAAAAATTACGGTTAAATTTCAGGAAAAATATGAAGGATCAGTTTCCTTTACACACTAAAATGTTACTTATCAAATTTATGCGTGTAGTTAAATTTTATAAAAAAATAGAAAATGCTGAGAAAACTGTTAAAAATTTTCTCGAAATCGAAGATGAGCACGCTAGGAAAATAATCAGACTTTTCTGTCAAAAACAATAAATGCTTTGAAGATATGGTCTTGTACTACAGTGTGCTATAACAATCTAAAGCTATGTAAGTTTTTAGAAATACATTGTACAAATATAAAAACGCACACAAACTCTTTAATTTTTTAATCTGTACAATGAATTTTGGAATACTTTATCGTAATTATTTCACTAATCGGACGCAAATAATTACTTTTAATTATTATATTAATTATAAAACTTCATGGCTTTTAACGACCTTCGTGCATAAGCGAAATGAATGTGAAAATATGATTAAAAAATGAATAAATATTTTATACTTAAAATTATATCTATATTTTTCTTTTTAATTATTTAATCCCAATCCTTTAAAAATATTTTAGCTATATTTAAGTTATATTATTCTACAAGCTCGCCAACCTATATAATGAAGAAGTAGAATGAGATTTTCTTATAAATAGTTTTTATATCTCTTTCTTACGTAAACTTTTAATCAATCTATTTTCAAATCTATTTGATATGTTTTAGTTTTAATGGATAACTACAACGTATCAGAAAGATAATTTCTTGAATATTTTTAAATATTCAATAGATATCGTTATAAAGAGGCAACAAATAATTGCCACCTTTTTAACAATTCAATCAAAATAATCGTAATGGAATAAAGTAAACATAGATAAGCTTTTAATTATGTTGATAAAAAATTAAATATATCAACAATATAATATAAAAATAATGATTAAAAATATTTCACCCTGTTTTTCAATACAGGGTAATAAATTATAAATACGAAGATACCCATATTAGACTTAATATCTGTAACATAATTTTTTCATAAATGATAAGCCTATCATATGATAACACAGAGTAATGAAATAAAAGAATTTCACAGTACAATCTGTAAAAATACGTTTCAGCAATCAATAACCTCATTACCCATCAATACAGTAATCAACTAAAACAATCCCACAGCCGAATCCTCCCCTTTAACTAGCAGCCCAAGCTCACTTTACGCCCGATCGTCCGCTACTTTATTTCCTCCTCGAGAATCCTCAATCTCAATTCGAAACCCTCTCCGCAAGAAGCCGCCTAATCGCTCGTGCAACATCCTGCGCAGCTTAATTTATCAAACGCTCCGCGAATCCCGCCAGCTCAACTTCATCGCGCACGCAAAAAGAAGCTCCGCTCTCTCAACAAAAAGAGCGACACGCTGTAAGCGCTTGCGCGTACTTAATTGGACGTTACACGCGCTGCAGTAGCGCAGCAGCACTCCTAGGTATATCCCAGGCAATACTCTCTCTCTCTCTCTCTCTCTCTCTCTCTCTCTCTCTCTCTCTCTCTCTCTCTCTCTCTGTCTCTCTCTCTCTCTCTCTCTCTCCTACAGACACAGCCACCTGATCGATCGCGCATACACACACAGAGCCAGCTTGCAAGCTGCACACGGGGGGCGACTTCTTGCCAGAGAGCGAGCGCGTTACCTCCCAAACAAGAAGGCTGCAGCGGGGAGAGATGTATGTAAGGGCGCGCCGGAGCGCGCCGGATAATTGATTAGACATTTAATTGGACGGAATGGCACCGCGTGTTCGCCAACTCTCGCGCTCCAGAGAGCATACGTACCTAACAGCGCACACACGAGGCTGCAGCACGGAGGCAGCTGGGAGTCCATTTTCTTGTACGTCGCGCGCGAACCTGAATTATGGCGTCATCAGTTAGAAATAATGAGCTGAGCCCCCGTCCGCGCAAGCACCCCGCAGGCTGGCAAGACGACACGTCGCCGAGCTCAAAAGTCGATGTAAGTTATTATTTTGCGATATGGTAGATTTCGCCGATATATACTCCGGCGCGTCTGTTCGCGATTTTTCCTTCTTCCTACGGAGCTCCCGGTACCAATTTCCATTAACTTTTCAGCGAGAGCTTACGAGCCCCGGGAATTTCAGAGGCAGAGTTCTCGAAGCCTCGAAATTATTACGAAGCGCGCGGTTTTCATCAGCGTGTATAAATAAGATATCTGCGCTGAAGGGAAGGGAAAGAGTTGATAGTCGTAAATATGGCATAGACAGGCGAGGCGCGACTTTGTGCTTTATCTCTTGGGATGATAAGTTTTTATGTGTACCGAATGCCCGGCGCGCGTAATTTATGAAGGCGAGATTCCTTTTTATCGCGGCTGTTTGCTGTTTTAAGAGCGTCGGCCGAGCTCTGCCAACGGCGAGGCTTTTTTTTTCAAGATACTTTGCTATTCCTATGCAAAGTGAAAACGAGAACGAGAAGTGATTTCTTTTACGTGGAATGTAGCTTTTTTTACACTTTACACGAGCTGCTAACGCTCTTATGTTTCCTCCAAGTTAAATAAGAATGAGGCGCGGAGAGCCGAGTTATTTGGTTTTGGAAAAAAGC
Source organism: Eupelmus kiefferi (assembly GCA_030522745.1). Lineage (NCBI taxonomy): Eukaryota > Metazoa > Arthropoda > Insecta > Hymenoptera > Eupelmidae > Eupelmus > Eupelmus kiefferi. The sequence goes on along the minus strand of JAPYZB010006049.1, from coordinate 3,245 downwards.
AGGCGTTTTAATAATTAAGTCGTCGGCGAGATTTTGCGAAATGGTTTTTTAATTATTCGTTCTGTTTTGAGAAGGAGATGCAAAATAAATCACTTTTCTCGGCTTTTTATAAAGTCTACTTTAAAATTTTTTTATAGATCTTGTATGTGAAGCTTATATTGAATTATAAAATATTATCACATAATTTACTTAGAAGGCATTTCAGAGAATGAAATTTTTAATGATTTTTTCTTTTTAAATGTTTCTTTATTTATAAAGCAGCAGGCATCTGTAAATTCTTTATCAAATAATCAAATTATAAGTACTAAAAATAATTTTTACCAACTCAATCTTTTTCAAATAATATAGTCATTATTATTAACACTATCATAATCTATTAATTATTATCCCATAACTCAAATTGTAAACCTGCACTACCGCAAGCCAAAATAACCACAAACTTTCCCTCCCAAGAACCGCGTGAAAACCAGCGCACTCTTAAGAAACAGCCCTTTTCAATAATTCCACCCTCCAGGAAACTAATTCCATAAACATTATAAATCACGGCGCGCTCCCCTTTCATCCAGCCAATATCGATGGCCGCCCAGACTCCTAGCCAACCTCCTCGACGATATTTCGACGCTTTATTCACCTCCCCCACCTCTACACACCTACACAAACAGCCAGCCCAAGCAGCCCCCCGCGAAAACCGGAGAAAGAAGAGGAGAGATAGACTCCGCGAAGGAAGTTGGCGTGGCGTGGCCGTCGCGGAGATCGCTCGAGGAATTATTATTTTCGTGGGACGATAAATCCCCGAAGCCGGCTTTTTCGCGCGCGACTTGAAAGTTCGCCGAATCTCCGCGGCAAGTCCGATGAATGGTTCGGGCGCGCGGGCGTAATAGGCAAATGCCAAAGGGAAAAAGACGGTATTTTAGTTAAAACTAATGTATGGCGGGGGTGAGGCCGCAAAGTTCCGGGGATCGTTTCTTGGTTTATCGCTCTAACTTTTTGAGCGCACCTCCTGCGGATTTCCGTTCGACGATCCTTTTTTCGCTTTTTGTTTGTTAAAAAAAAGGAGGGGGGAGGGGGCGAATGAAAGAGATGGGGAAATGGATATGGACTCTTGATTTATCTGTGGCTTTGTTCGAGAGGAAGTTGGAGCGGTATTTATTAAAAGTTTAGCAGTAGTTTGTCTTAATTAAGAGCGCCGAGATTTGTAGCTTGACATTTCGAAAGTTATCGAAGGTAGCGTTAATTGAAGTTTACAGACGTGTTTTTAGTAGTCTCTGGAGGCATTCGTGATCCGAAACTTGTACGTTTGACCATATCTGTAACCTTCTTACCTAGACCCGGTTAGCAAACAATGGCGGAAGCATGAATCGAGACACCGGCCAAGTTTGAACAATGCCCCGGGATAGACAATACCAACAAATTTCTGGAAATTTCTTTAATTAGTGTAATTACTGCTACTGTTACTGTTTCATCTGACTAGAATAACGAAGTAACGCTGAGAAGGTTAAATTTAACTGGCACAGCTAAAGCGCATTGTTTCTTTGTGGTAGAAGATTTGAATGCCTGGATTATTTGTATCACTTTGTAAATTAAATAAAATAAAACTTTGCTTGTAATTTTTAATGACAATCTTTTGTTGAATAAAATATTGCAATTAAACTTTTTAAATGCATTCTTCTCTTTTTTATAATAATAAAATATTTATAATAACATTACGTAAATTGTAAACTACTGAACTTGATGTCGTAGAAACCAAATAAAATTTCTGCAATTATGAAAATTCTTTCCTTAATCCTCCGACCATTGCTTACAGGTAAGTTTCTTAGAATAGTTTCTGCATCCAATAACTAAAACTTAATCAGATCAACATTTCGTAAGATCTCGATTACTCCCGGGATAAAAATTAACATAAAGAAAAACACTTCAAAACTTATCTCAACCACTTAAAACGCAGCTGAATTTTTTTCCCGACCTCCGGAAGCCGTAAATAAAATTTTCGGCTCGTCTTCAGCGAAGCCAGCGGTCTCCCGCAAAGTTTATATTGAAAAGCTCTCCGTCTCTCTCTTCCCGATCCTCCCAATTAAAAATTTTAATTAACAGCGCTAAAATAGTAGACTGCACCGAATCAAACAGAAATTTTTTTGAAAAGTAGCGCACTCCAGACGGCATCTGCAAAAGTGCCCGCGCTCCGCGCTCGGCGAAAGAAAGAAAGAAAGCAAGGAAGAGAAAGAGTCAAAGCGGAAAGGAGAAAGCGAGGCAGCCAAAGGTCTTCTCTATATACACCTCGCGCCTCGAGTCTATATACCAGCGGCGAACTCGCAAGGCTGCCCTGAAAGCCGAGCGTCCGGGCCAAGATGAAAAAAAAAGAAGAGAGAAGAAAAAGAAAAGCCGCGCACGCAAAAGAGTGCCGGAAGTTCTGGCTGAAGCCCGCGTTTCTTTGGCCCGGCGAAGACGGAACAATTCGCTTTTCTACGGCAGCTCGCACGAGGTGCGTATATAAGTTTGCCTCGGAGAGGGAAAGCTGATGGAAAGGCGACGCCGGGCTCCTTTCATTCGGCTAGAGCTGCCTTACGAGTGCGCTTGTTTGTCATTTGGCTGTTATACGGCGCATCGACGGAGGCAGAAGCGGCGAAAAGGATCTTGGAAAAGTTTAATCACGTGTCTGATTGTACACACCGCCGAGTTCCATACTTAGGGAGGGTGGGAAGGTTGAGGTGAGCGGGAGATCGGGTATCAGGGCTGGATAGGCGTGCTCGACGACTTTTAATTGAGTTTTTTGCCTCCGCGAGGCCGTCTGCTTGTACACTTGTTGACTGCCCGCAGTGAGGATAAATTATTTCTGCTGTCGAGGGGGGGAGGGGGTAAACTTAATTATAGTTCGGCAAGTAATGGCCGCCGAAACGATTGCTTCGTGGTATTAAAAGTTTTTTATTTTGCCGTTTTCATTTTAGTGGCGGTAGTTGCATTGAAAATTGTACCATGCTTCAAATTTTATGAGACTGGATTTTTGCAGAAAATTTTTTATTTTCTATTTTTATTGATCTTTCTTCAATAATATGCAAAATGTGCACAACCATTGCACGTCGGGTTTAATCAGACACTAGTTTATAAGAATAATATTTATTTTGTTAAATATGTTGAAAAATATGTACATGCATAAATATATAGCAGATTTTTTAATCACATACAATATTGTACTTCCCAAGAAATCTGCTTAGTCTATTTTTTCTGAAAATTAAGGGTACACTCATTTT
>JAPYZB010006044.1:0-11334 GCA_030522745.1 Eupelmus kiefferi | reverse complement strand
GATTTTATTACTTATTTTTTTAAGTTACAACAGATGTATTTTTTAATCATGACGATGAGATAGACAGATATAATGTAAAAAAATTAATGATTTTAATAGTAAGCTGAATTCAATATTATAATGATATTCCTTGAATATTACATAGATCTATAACCGTAACTACAATTTATGTGTCAATACACATCAGATGTTCTTCTTTTTTGATACTTACTTTAACTAAAAAAGTTTTTAGCTACAACAGAAGTACTTGGAATTATAGTTTTGAGTTACATAAATTTGAATCCAATCATGTTTTATATTTTCTCTCAAACTGAGTAGTTGATCGTTTTAAAATTTTCCATTTAACTCTAAAATTTATTACGAACTCTTTTACAGTATTTCAAGTAATACTTATATTTTTACTTTTTAAATATGACTCTATACTATTAGATAAGTTTGGTTTACGTAGTTTATTTTATAAAACGTTTACTTAAATCTAAAGAATCAATGCAAATATTTCAATATAATACAGCATAATTAAATGAGTTTATTCAGTCAGTTAATAACTATTTTTTTGTTACACAAGCACGATTTTCACGCTTTATGATACCTAAAATTAGGGCCTAAAACTTTAGCACCTGCCCGTAGCGTTTTATTCGTTTATTAGTTCCTAAACACTATTTGAATTTGATTAAGGTAAGGTTAGATTGACAACAACTGAGGGTGCGCCAACTGTTGCTTTCTGTCCAGCTTACCTTATTTTATGAAATTCAAATAGTATTGAAAACAATATGTATATCATTATAAGCAGAAAAGACATTTGCATTTTAATTTGCAAATAAAAAAATTATTTATTATTTATTACCAGTAGCAATTTTACATTACATTTACATTTACATTTACATATATAAAGTAAACCAGCAGAGGAACATGTGATTCTTGTGTGCGGTACTGGACTTGAAATCAACTTAAAACTAAATACAGACATAATAACAATTTTCAATAGAGTTCTATCTTTACTAAATATAATCAATATAAAACATTTTCTTGTAAAACAAGTCTAATTTCCTATAATCCATTTTTTAAATCTATCTTTGATAGATGTCTTTGTTAGATATAGAGTCTTCATATATGTGTCTAGACTATTAAAAATTCTGATAGCATTTATATAACTGCTTTTCTCGCTTACAGTTTCATTTCTCCTAGGTATAGCTAAACTTTTGTTTTTAGTGTTACTATTCGAGTTCAGGTACTGTTCTTTAAAAGTCTTATAATGATAAACTAGAGATGTATACGCAAACAGCTGGTTTATGTTCATAGGGTTATTCTTAATAAATCTATTTTTAGGTAGTTGAGTGAATTTATTGTTCGCTCCGAAGTAGATTAGGAAAAAAATAATGACTGTTGATCCAGGCTAGAAAAAATACAGGGTATATGTGCATATGTGTACATGTATATATAAACATATATGTGACAAGAAATTGTCATAAGTCGAAATTGTACAAATAGAAAATGCTAATTACCAATTGCAATAAACCTTTCAGTTAATGCAGTTCAACATCGTCAATTAGATTTCCATGTACCTCGCAGTATTGCGAGCTTTGCGGCAAGCACTGAGAGCGCGAGTCTCTCTCCCCCTACCGCGCAACGCACACATGTACGCGCCTATGTATGTATTACTGCTCACGAGCCGCAGCGCTAAGACGACGATCGAGCCGCAAGCGCGCGCACTTTCGCTACCTAGCGCCTATACCCCCACCACTCAGCGCCCATACACACTGTACTGTGTGCTCTCGCTCTCGCCCTCACGGGTTAACTAGAGGGCCGACGGCCGCGATGTGCTCTCTCTCTCGCTCTCTCTCTCTCTCTCTCTCTCTCTCTCTCTCTCTCTCTCTCTCTCTCTCTCTCTCTGTTTCTGGCTCTGACACTTCCGCAGATAAAATTTGACAATTACCCCCACCATTTTGACCTTCCGCTTCCCTCAATATACATAAGTATAAATAAACAGCTGACTTCCAAGTTGCTTGTCATTTTTTCACAATGAGAGGAGAAGTGCGTGCTCGAGCATGGGGAAAGAGAGAGAAGAAGCGGCTTTTGTAAGTTCTGCGGTTTCAACTACTGTCTTTGAACTTTACTCTTAATAATTTTAAATGTTAATGATCAATTTGTCTCTTTCTGCACAGTCTCGGTCAGCTACACTCTATGAGCGTCAGCTCCGCAAATCTAATTGACGATGTTGAACTGCGTACAATTTCGACTTATGACAATTTCTTGTCACATATATGTTTATATATACATGTACACATATGCACATATACCCTGTATTTTTTCTAGCCTGGAAAAGAGACGTCAATCAACACATGTCCGAAACGTGGGCATAAATAAATCTTTGGTTCGCAGTGATAAACAAAGTCATTATTTTTTTCCTAATCTAAATCTATTTTTGTTAAATAAATTTATGTATTTAAAAAATATTTGTGTGTTATTACTACTTTGAAGTTAATTTTTAACTATAAAATAAAAGAACAAGAACGACACAGATAATCAAAGGAAGAAAGGAGGAAAAGAAAAAAATGTTGAAGAACAGAGAAAAATGCAGAAGGAAGGGTATTGTCTAGTGGATGAATCGCTAAATTTTACAGAAAGGAAGGATAGATTTGAAATGTTTAAGATGTTGGAGCAGAATAGGAAAATGGGAGTGGATTTGGAGGTAGAAAGAGAGGACAGGAAAGTCAGAATTGGAAAGGCTTGGTTTAGATGGGATAGGTCGACAGAAGATTAAGACGTACAGAGTAAAAGAAAGAAAAGAAAGAAGGACGAAGGAGAAAAGATGAGAAGAAAGAAAGAAGAAATGCAAGAAAAAAAAGAAGAGAGCCTGGAGAAAAGAAGAAAAATTTGGAGAAGAAAGAAAGGCGAAAGGAATCAAGGAAGTGAATTTTGGTTTTGTTTTGCTGAAGAAGTTTAGAGTGAAAAGAAATTAGTTTGTGTTGATAAAATAATAAAATACATTTTGTTTTTGTTTTAAAAGTGGAGAAAGAAATTAATAGTAAAAACTAGATTTTGTTTTTATAAAAGAATAAGATACCTTTTTATTTTTGTTTTTAAAGTAGAAATAGTCAGAGAAAATATTAATAAAATAAAGAAAGGACATGCAGTGAGCGCAAATTGAATAAAATATGATTATGTATATATATATATATATAAAAGAACAAATCTATACAATTTTCGCCTATAACAAGTTGCGTATCCTTATTAGTTGCAAAAAGTTGTAAACTCGCAAATGCTTATTCGTTTTTATATGTAAAAACCTTTAAAATCTTGTAAGAATTATGCTAAATCTTTTTAAATCTCAAAAGTTGTTAATTCGTAAAGATAAATATATGATATTACTTAAGAGTAAAATACTGTCATTTTAAAAAGCTTCTTTTTTATATTAGAACTATAAAATATATCTTTATTTATTTCAAAATGATCGTCAATTAGTATAGAAAGAATAATGAAATTAAACAATATTAACTTGAGAATTTCTACTAAGCATTTCTTATAAAATATAAAAAATCATTTAGGTATTTGTTTCGATAAATTTTGATATTTTGCCTTTTAATTATAGTTCTAAATGACAAAAAAATGTTTTACCTATTCCGTGGGTGTAGGTCTCCTTAGTTAATGCGAAATCTATATAAATTTAATTATAGAAATCTATAATTTGAGAAGCATTAGCCACAGAGGGAACTTACTAACTCGCCATAGATTGGAGTTTTGGTTATTGTTTGATTTAATGTAACACAGATGTCTGGGCAGCCGAGCAACCGCTTGGTGTGCAATACGAGACCAACAGTGGTTCGTGACGCCTAGAGAATCCCAGATCGCGATAGCAGGGAGCATACTCCTGAGCAGTGAACGTCCCGGAATATTACCTGGGATCTCGGCGGCCGGGAGGCGCTTCCCGATCAGTGAAGGTCCGTGAGTACTGACGAGACTGGAACCTCATATAAATTCAGTTAACAAAGTCTACTCCTAAATTTCTCGATTTCTGAATATTTATATTAAGAACTTCTCCTTAAAATTATAACATTAGTTAAATAGGAAAGACTGGGATGTTTGAATCTTAATGCTGTAATTGTGCCAATTTAAAAGAATGTACGATTTGCGAATATAAAATTATTTCAATTAGTAGTAATAGAATCTTCGGTTGTCACAAAGGATTTCTTGATGAGTCGAAAGTAAGAAGAATAAAGTATTTCTGGCAGAGTTGAATTATTGTTGTACGATAAGGAAATAGTACAAGATTTCGCTTTTCATTGTCTTTATTTGGTTGAAACAAACTATAATTTTAGTTTCTATTATGACGCTTCAGTTCGAACATGGTCGAATGTCTTCCATAGTTATGTTATTGTATTCGTTTATCAAGAAGTAGTTTTTTTTGTCTAAACTTAAAGGTTGTGCTCACGCAGGGAGATTTATGGTAGAATCAACCTGTGGCTTGTTTTTTTGTTGTTTCACATAATAACCATCTCAGCATGCAGGCAAGAATCTTCGCATGCATATGCGTTGCAGCGATCGTACAGGATCCTCCGCAGACATAGGCTCTTCAGATAATGAAATAACATCCAAGATTATTTAATTACTAGATAACCGAAAACTATAAAATATAAATCGAAACTTAAATCGTGATATTTGGTACAAAACTCACAGGTTTTATACGGGAAGAAGGACGTTACGGATCGTTATTTTGCTTAAGATTCAATGTTTAATGGAATAAGGCTGTATGAAAAATCAACAACATATGGTATAAAGTGAAAAGTAACTATATATATATAAATAATATGTAAGGATTTAGCCTGTAAAACAATCGATGTCCGTTTCGCGGTAGAGATAATGTTTTTTGCGAGAGTATTGCTGTAACCTCAAGACAATGTAAATGACTGTTTGCGAGGAATGAATAAAAATATTAAAGAAAATCTTTGAGTAGTTGTTAATTTCTCCTGTCGTAATCTATTTTGTGCAGGAGCACGTTTCTTTCACATACTTTAAATTATGCTTGCACGCTTCTCAATGATTTCGATTAAAATTATTTACGCATCTGTTAACAAATGTCTTGGTACGGAACATTTAGACGCTCGTCGACAGCCACACACTTTCGCAAGTCCAAACCGGGTTCTGTGGGCGTGGAGAAAGGATTCGCATTTAACATATTAAATGGTTCGAGAATTTTAAGTATATAATTTGTTTCATAAATATGTATCGAACGTTCCTTTCGATTGCGCTCTACCTGCACTGCCACGAACGTAAGTTGCTGTGAAAGAATTTACCTGGTAGTCTAACTATCTTCTCGGGATCCTGGCTACTAAAGTGCAAATGATGAGATTTTCCAATCTGGCAGGCTTCACAGAAGAAATCATTCTTGTTACTGGTCAACATTTCCCTTGCCATGTCCGCAAGACGTACAAACGCCGACTGAAAACAAATTTTTCTTGAGCTTGGGTACAACCAGAACATTTTATATTTTCATATCTAACTATTCACCATTAATTAATTATTTTATCTACACAGTACTGGAACCTGTTACAGCGCAAAACCCGTCGTCGCCAAATGAATCGTTTCGTTGCTATATACCGTGAAATCAGCGAGCCGGTCGCGCCTGAAGGTTAGGTGGCGAGAAGCGCCACTGTCGCAAATCCAAACATCCGCCGTAGTTGCTTTCATAAATTGCAGCTCGCGCTCCGCGAGGGCGCAGGTATCGCCTTATCGCGACTGACCGCTCGTGGTAACGATAAAAACCCCACTAAACTTTGAGTTTGAATTCTCATCTTGTTTATATTTTGAACTCTTTTTCTTGCAGCAGTTGCGAACGAAATGACTGGGCTTCTTGCAATAATAACAAGTAATGTCACTTGTCCTTCGCATAACGGCTCCGTTGTTCTGTTTGTTTTAACCGACGTTGTTCGGGTTTGTTTTCTTATTCCTTTCGGAGGTCGAAACATTCGATGAGTCTTTCTTTCAAATTTTCAGATGTTTGTTTGGATGAGTCTATGCTGTCCCAGGATGTAACGACTGTCGAATTTAGTGGGCAAACTCCCTATTATCTTGGCTATTATTGATGCTTTCGATAACTTTTCTCCAAGGTCTTCGAGAGTGCGAGCAAATCACTTTACCTTAGCAGTATGTTGCACTACTGATCCCGCTGTGTTCATTTCGTATTCATACAATTTTTAAAGGACGAGCATTTCGTTCATTTCACTCATTCTTTATGAACTTGAAGCATTTGGTCCTACATCTCTTTAGCAGTCACGCATTGTTTCAGCGGATCGAGCTCGTCAACCATTATTGTGCTGGACATCAAACACATTACCTTGGCGTTATCTTTGTACCATACAGCAGTTGCATTTGGGTCCGTTGCTGTGGTTGTCGATCTTGTTCTCATTCCCAAAGTAATATCGAGCAGCCCATGTGCAGTGAGAACCGTTGTCACTTGAAATTTTAATATCGAGAAGTTAATTACATTAAACTTTTGGATGAAGCTTAGAGAAACATCCGATGCCATCTTTGAGTGAATTGAATTGCGATTTCGCGTGCGAAAATCGGACACACACTCAACAATCACTATATCAGAGCGCGACCTGGTCCCATAACCTTTTGTTAAGGAATGATTTTGGTCGATAAAATAAGCACGGTATACTGAGAAGATGAATTTATTAAAAGAAAACTTAGTAAGGGTACAGATAGTTTTTCTTTCGCTCTCGGCTCTCTGTGCTGCTCAATAAAGCTTCCCGCACGCTCGCTAGCATTGGGCATACTGCTTAGTGTAGCGATTCATAGCGCCTTCCATTTACTTACTAGCGCCACTTCGTGCGGTCAGTCGCGGGCGTGAACATATAAAAATATAATCATGCGACTGAGTATTCCGTGAGGAAAATAAGAAAAGAATCTCAATCAATCCGCACAAACTCTAATAGCTAATTACTCTCTCTAAATGTAAGATAAAACTGAACTAAGACAAGGGCATGAAATATGGTACGTCCTTTTATTTAAGTTTTAACGAATATAAAGGTAAAACAATAATAATCAGAGAATTAATTGAAAAGAAATTTAATTAGATAAATTAGTATTTAAGCATAGATCTACAAAAGTAAAAAAAATCAGTGACGGTTCAATTTAAATACGTATTTTAGTTTACACATGCATGCGTGTGGGCATGTGTGACTTATCTATTGGGTATAAGTAATTTTTATGGCAAAAATATAAATTTCAAGTTATCAGAATATTAAAAAGATGTTTTCGTAGAAATAAATTTGTACATAGTTATGATGCATGTGAGCAATAAATCGTTATTAATTAATTAATAAGTAAAGTTATAATTCATTAAAAGTTTTATTTTATTTTGTTTTAGATCACCGTTTTGAGATTGAGTCGTCATGAGTCATTTTAGCCCAGGCAATAAATAATATCTTAAGAAAATAAGAAGCCCACCAGAAATTCTACAAAATGATAGTGAGCTATACAATTTTGTATACACATTCAAAATTATAGATCTAATTAGTTTTAAAAAAGAATTTGTTCTATGAAATATTATGTATAAATAAAAAGAATGTATTAAGAATGACGAATCTTATTTATTAATTATATATTATACAAGTTTGTATTAGTATATGCATTGTTAAATTTCATTGATTTTCACTATATTTTGTGCAATTTGTTTAGCGATAACGTAACTTAAAATATGCATTCTAAAGTTTAATAAAGAAAAATAATATTTTTGAACATGTACCATGTTTTATTGTAGACATTTATTATTCTTATTAGCAAAAACTACGAACTGAAATAAAAATATCTAATTAAAAATACGTACAATTTATTATTAATTTCTTGTATTCCTATTTTTGCTTTTGATACTTTCAGTTGCAGGCGATATAATAATGACGTTGTTTTATTCTGCTTGTTATGTTGTTACTCGTTTTATTTCGGAAAGCAGATTTCCTTTCTTCATTATCTAATAAATATAAAACTAATTTTTCATTTTCAAGTTTTTATGTTTAAAGTGTTATAAAAAACAACTTTTTATCTATAATATAGAAATTTTTTGCATTTCATTTTTAATTTTTTGAAAATCTCTCAAAACTAAATTGTTTTTTCAGAAAAATAACTTGGAATATTTTCACATAGCTTTAATTCTTGGCATAATAGATTAGGGAGAAATGTATTAAAATTATAGAACGGAATCATATAAATTATTAAATTTATAGAAACGTAGTTCTGTGCAAGAATAAATTTTTGCATAAATTTCAGAGATTGTGTTCTTCTAAAAGATAAGATACAAGTTTTTTAAAGTATAAAATAAATACCATTTAATTAAAATTTGCAAATCTTTCTTTATAAATAAAATAAAATAATAAATTAAATCCGCTAAAAATCGCTAATGTTAGAGTTCAAGTTCATTATTATTACATATTTAAAACATAATAAACTGCTGTTATGTTTTATAAGACAATTCTAACCCTCAACCTTCGAACAAGAGAGCAGTTATGCTGTCTATCTTATACAATCTTATTTCATAGATTGTAAAAAATCTTCCTTTCAAAATTTTTCTTACAAAAATTCTTTTGTTAAAAAGCATTAAAATTTAATAAAAATTTATAATTTAGTGCTTAAATTGGGTCTACATATTAAAAACATAACAACTTAAATGAAATATTTGACAAAAATCGACTTTAAAAATCCAGGATAATTTGACCATCTAATAATAAAATCGTCATTTAATATTAAAAAGACTCTTGCTAAACGTTTATAAGATTTAGTTATATCATACCAATAATCCAATAACCCATAATACATTTAGGTTACTGGAGCTTACTAATGTAAATGTGTTATAAGGGCGGGATGGTGGGGTCTTTTTCAACGGATGTTTTGCGTAGGGGTATTAAAATAGTACATTATGCAACAAGGGGCAAAAGAAGCAGATTTTTCCCGCGGGTGAGTTTACTGCCCGAAAAATATTCTTGTAACGGCAGTATAATCGCCCAAGGGAAAGATCTACTTTTCTCACGTGTTGCATATAGTATTTTATTCCACTCTCGACCGGAAGACCACTTTTGGGTCTTGAAATGCGGTATCGAAACTATTTATATATATATATATATATACTTAAATTATATATATATATATATATATATATATAACTTTAAATTAGCGGGGAAAATGGTCATTTTTTCCGCAAATCGAGATTAGCGGAAAAAATGGCCATTTTTCCCGCAAATCCAATTTTAGGGTAAAATATGCTATTTTTGCCCCGTATTTCCGGGGCAAAAGTTGGTCTTTTCGGTCGGGTGTGGAATAAAAGTTATTAATTTATGGTCAGTTTAGAAAATCTAACTATAAATTGACGATAAAAATTTCTACCACGGTAGAAGTCCCTTTTTTTTAGCTGTTCTACCCTAATAAATCAATGAATCTTTGAATCTATAATTTCTTTTCCCTTAAGGTTTTAGTTGACTTCATGAAATGGATTTTTCCAAATAGATTATGTTTAGTAGTGGCACATTTCTCCTATGAATAAGCAAATTTCTAAAACTCAAGAAATTTTCAATTTTTTAAGTGAAAATACCAATTTTTCAAATAAATAGTTATAATTTGACTTTATTTTTTGGCCTTTTGTATTATTTTTTTAATTCGAATTAAAAATTCTTAATACATCTGAGAAAAATGCCAATACTGAGGTTAAATCCATTTGAATAAATCAAATTCATCCATTGAGTTAGCTGATACCTTATAGATAAGCCTCTAAAATTTAATAAATATATTTATATTTAATTTTAATTTATATTTATTCAATGCAAGAGGAAAATCGATTTAAAGTTTTCAATTATGACAGCTTGAAATTTTTAATCTTACATTTCTATTACGTGGAATAATTTTTGTTCGGCATATCTTTCAATATAAAGAGAACGTATTATCCAACTGAACCCAATTATTGCCTAGACACTGATGAAACATAAACAAATACAAATTATCAAAATAAGCAATTACAATGAATTTATGTTTCAATAATATATTTTGTTAATTAGTCATTTTTTACTGTAACCGAAAAGTTTTTTGGTTTGTTGTGATAATATTATCCCTTTAATTCCCGAATAATTTATACAAAATTTCAATTTTAATCTTATTTTTATTAACACTTTTTGTTTTAAATTGATAAAATAATTTTTTAACGCATGTTATCGGATCGTATTCTACATATATTTGAAAATTGTATCAATACAATTAAAAATTTTCCAATTAGTACATGAAAATAAAGTTGCTATAACACCCACATCCGAAATTTTCATGTTATCTATGTGTCACAGTAGTAATCATAGGGTTAATCGCTTTACCAGGCACTTAAGTCATTCGTGTTCGTTCGAGTTAGCTGAAAACTAAAAAATAATATTTAAATTATATTAAGGTTCGGCTAAAAACTTTTTGAAGCTTATTCTAGGATGGATTATCTGTTAAAATTAGTAATAAAATGAAAATTAATTTTCTGCCTAAAGTTTTCTGTTGCTTCAAAACCAATTTAAGATACAAATAAATTTTTATGACGTTTTAATGGAGGTTGTATAATTTCGTTTTTTTTTCTTTATCATAAATCAAATATATTGAATGACTTTAAAATTTGAAGAAAATTAGTTTTTATCGTGAACGAGATTACCAAGGAAGCTATAAGAGGTACAGGATCCTTAATGTTCATCCCTGAATATTGCTTTTTGTATACCTCAAAAACGTATTAAAGTTTCTCAATTGAACCAAAGCCAATTTATTTAATTTTATTACTCTGAGGGGTGGTATTCTATATATTTTATAATAGTTAATATGATTACTTTTTTCTTAACCATAAATTTTTTAATTGAGAATAACACCTTCATTTCTTTAATCTTGAGGGATTCCATCTTTTACTTTTACAATAGTACATTTCGATACAAGTGTGCGAAGTAAGTGATTCTTGCACGAGTGTAGTTTGTCACCTGAGCGAAGCGAGCGACGGCGGCCACCCACACATGTACAATAATTATTAAAAAAAAAATTGCAATAAAAAAGCTGATACTTTTTGTACGTATTTGTCACATTATATAGAAATGAAAAAAAATAGTCAGCTGACTGTATGTTGGTGGATTATACGTCAACTGCTCGCTTCAACATGTATAAAATATATAATATATGGTTTACGTAAAATTTACACAAATATACATAAACTCGGGCGGGGTCAGAAATTCAGAAAGTTAGAATCTCGAAAGGTAAACATTATAAAAGTAAAATTCAGAAAGGTAATATTTAGAAGAATTAAAATTAAGAAAAATGAAATCAAAAAAGGTAAAATCTCAA
>JAPYZB010006019.1:0-11885 GCA_030522745.1 Eupelmus kiefferi | reverse complement strand
GAAAGTATCTATTTCAAAACACAGAAAAGTACTTATCTGTTTTATCTTATCCATGCAGAATAGCTACACAAATTTATTATAAAATATGCTAACTAAACTCCGGCTATAATTGCATAATGTATAACAGTTTCTGATAAGAAATTGAATAAAACAAATTTGCCGTTTTTAGTTCATTGACTTTGAGCTCGTTTAAGTTTTATTTTATTTAATTACTATTTAATGAATTTTAATATTTCATTATTGACGTAAAAGCTACCGAGAAAAATAAACATTAATTTAAAATTGACCAATGGTTTTTGAGTTCTGAAACTTTGTCACATAACTTATAAAATTTTTGATTATTTGTATAAATTGCTTATTCATAACTTTGCAATACGAGCATTGGAAGGTAAAAAAAGTATAGGTATGTGTAAATAATACAGTCACAATGGACATAAGTAATATATCTACACTCAAAATAAAATCAAAATTAAATTTCAGATTAATATTAAATTTCAGATCAATAATTTTTTGTACAGTATTTCCACAATATGTTATCAAAATCCTGATTTGATGCCAACCACGTAATATTTCTTAAATTTAATTTGAAGCTGTAATGATGTTTAAATTAAAACCGTTGTAGTTAATAAAAAATTTTAATGAAATACCACTGATACATATACTATTAGAAAAGAAACATCAGTAAAGATTCGTTGAATAAAATTAATTTTTTTTTAATACAAATAATATAACTATAATTATCACTGACGTTGTATTATTAATATATATATAAAAATAAAGTTTAAAATAAAACAAAATAAGAGTCGCATAATTGAAAAGTTATTTTCATTCGCACTTTCCTTAGTAAACCAAAAAACATTCTTACAAACTTAGAAATAAATGATTTTACTCTTATATTAATTGAACCGCAATGCATTATTCTTTTTTTTTTATTTCTGTGTTGTCAGGAAACTTTTTTACAGTGCACTGGCGAGTTATTAATCATAGACTCTTTTCTGACATGTTTATGTTTCTTTTACATTCAAACAATTATATTTGCTTTCGCCTTAATTTATACGACGATTGTACAGGGTAATGCGCTTATGAGAATGTGAACACTTCTAATTATCTATTTACTTATACGCGTTGGGGGATAAGTTTTTCTTTTTTTAATTTTATGAAAAGCAAATGTAAAAGTCTAAGCGTACGTTTGCAATAAATCTAATTAAAACTAACGATTGTGAGAAATCGGAATACTTCTAAAATGTATTCCTCAACTAATTCACAAAATTTTAAATGCAACAGGTTCACAGAGCGACGCGAATCACTTTTTGTTAAATGTTAAATCTGCAATGTATTATAAAAGACGTTGGAATTTATTTTTCACATCTTCATCAAATCAAGATCATAAACTACCTGAAACTTTGTTTCATACCACAATCCATTTATTAATTTATCGTAGTAACTTAGAAAATAAAATGAATTGTTTGCACTCTTATTCATCAAACGATTTAAAAATAAAAACCGGGTCCATACAGAAAATCCTCGTTTAGATCAATAATCCAACAATTTTTCTATGCTTGTAGATATCGATGCTGTAATGCAATAGAAAATCATTAGAAAAAAAGAGGAATTTCCTCGCATTTTTCTTGCCATGCACACACGCACGTATTTATACCGTAGACAATATCATTTGAAATTTGAATTATGGTAGTTGCAACAACTTTTTTTATTCGCATAAAATTTATTATACTTCGGCGAGGCCGATTGTATATGGCCAAACGATGCACAAGAGATTGAATTTCGCCTAACTAATGGGCTTACAGACAATCTACTCTGTCAAAGAAATCACGCAACTGCCATGTTCATTTATTGTTGATGCTTACAGTCTAAGAATAGTTAATTGATTGGATGACGAAAACTACAATAGATCCAATCGTCAGTCAGCGGTAGACAAAGACAATTTCTTAAATTGATACTTCTAACAAATTTTTTACTAATAACTAGTCTTAAGCCAAAGCCAACTATAATTTGTTCCATAATTTACAGTGCTTCTGTAAATTATTTAAATATATTTAATACCATTTCCCAAACTTTGTTAGAAATAACTAGAGCGCTTTATGTTACTTACTAAAAAAAAAACATTTATCATAAATGATTGACATAAATTCTGTGATGCTTAATATTGCTCTAATTCACGTCCAATAATTCTAAATAGTTCACAAACTTATTTTACTACAAATAAACAAGTGCCAAATAAAAAACACTTTATCTCAAGTGAAAGTCATGCTATTGAAAAATGCATTGCCTACCGCTAAAAACGCTATTGAAAAATGCATTGCCTACCGCTAAAAACGGTGGTGTTAGAGAAATACAGGAAGTGAAAAAACGACTCGTCGCATTGTTCCATAATGGTATATATAATTCACATGGTTTTTAAAAATTTTTTTTCCATCTCTACGCTTAAAAGTCTGCAATATAATTGATAAAGATATATCAATAGTAATACTGGTAAATTATATGGCTTTGCAAAACGCATCTGTCATCGGGCGTTTATATTGTTGTCGCAAAAAGGTACAATATTATCGTTTATTACAATGAGTTCGCGAGCGGGACGCACTGTGTCGACGGCTTTTATTTCAAAAGCGATATTTTTTCTATTTTTTTTTTAATTTTATTTCGAAACGCCGAAAGATCGATTGAGCCCTACGATGACCGAGCCCGACTACGCATGTAAGTTGTATATATCGACGCGAACAGTGTGGCATTTTATTTTGTTCTACGTATAAAAAATTGTTACATGTATCGTAAAGTGAAGTACATCGAGTCGGTGCATTCATCTTGTGAAAAGGAAGGGGTACAGCACGATATTCCGTTTTGTTTTCTTAAAGAGGCTCTAAAGCTATATCGCTTGGACGAATCACGCTTCTACATGCAATCGATTTTATTATTCGTAGTGATTGTATATCGATATTAACGATCATTATGGTGATCGGTACGATTAATTATTGTTTATCATACATACGTGTGTGAGAGAATGTTTATGAAAAAATGTCAAGTATAGTGAAAAATACAAATTAATAGTTACATTCATATAAAATTACTTAATAATACGTTAGGAATATAAGATTTAATATAACTATAATTTGTGTTTGCTTTCTTTCACAACTTCCGAGCTGTTTTATAAAGATTTTACTATAAAATTTTCTAAGATATCTTTTTGCATATTCAATTATTGTGATACCTGAAAATTTTATGAAACGTCGATAGTTGAAATCGAAGTGACGATATTTAACGTTATAAAGATCAGTCGGATTAATTAACATGATGGATTTAAATTAGCATGTTGATGTGTGTATACATTGAGTGCTTTAGAACCCCCTTAAAAGTCCTTTTGCCGCTAAATGGTTAATTCTGCTTACGTAACTAAAATTCTTTTTTTCTTTTTTTTCGTAGTCTGTTTGATTAAGTTGCAAAACGGATCACAATCTCGTCTGCCAGCAGCGAAGTTTCTAGATTTAAAGCGTGTACGGCCTCAACGATCGAAAGGCTTACCCATTTTTATTACATTTTTTTTTTATTTTCTTTTTTTCATTGCTTATGTATAAACAAAAATAGAAAAAAAAATTGTCTTGTTCTGCGTTAAAAACTAAATCTGACTTTGCGCCTAACCACCTGAAGGAAAGCGCAGCGCTTAATATTATACTTTTTTTTTATCAACTTAAAAGTTACTTGACCGAGATTGCAGTATATGTATAGCCAACCGTCATGTAAAATTGATGATCTTAAGCATCCTAAAGTCTTTTTTTTATGCAAATATCTCAGTTGGATGTAGAATTCGGTCGGTGGATTGACTCGTCGAGCATAAAAAGCGATTTCTTTTCTCTTGCAGTTCGATCCCTCATAATTCGAATCGTTTAAACTACTTTCGTCGAAATCGCGCTTTAAATATTTAATAATAAAAATAATACAAATTTTAAAGACAAGAACGCGGTAATTTTTCAAAGTCATTATTGGCAATACATGATATATACGTATCAATAATTTTAAAAATAATAAAAATTATGTTTCAAGAAATAAAAATGTCATGAATGACTTTATCACACAAGTTATCGATTTCCAAAAGATCGCACTGCAACGCTTACAAAGAATTATTCATCGTTTTGAGTATGTACGTCTTATCGTCACCCACCCTTTTTACTTCCACTTATAACATATCCACCCCTAACCGGAAATTCATTTTTTTCTATCTTACGTCTTATCGTCAAACCGCGCGCACGTATCTCTTACCAAACTTTCACATACGTAGTTGCTACTTCGATGCGAAGCGTCTTTATCATTCACTACAAACTCGTTTTCTTCATTTTTTTTGTCGCCTTATATGTACAATAGCGCATATTCGAGCTCCGAATACTCACGACACGGACATACCCAATTCGGGTAAAACACATTTTTTTAAAAATCTTTTAGAATGACTGAACACGAGCGTTTTCTTGTCTTTTCATCGACGCTGCATTGGAGAGTGCGTTTCTCTTTATGCAGCAAAACAAAAGCTACAACGATTTTTATCACACTTCCGTCTTTCTCTCTTAAGTGAAGTTGAAATACGAAAGTTTTTGTTGTTTAACAGAGCTGTAAATTAAAATTTGTTGACAAAATTTTTCGATCACTTTTCTATCTACTTTTTTTTATCAAGTTCATCGACTTTATCTTCTTTTCGATTTATCTCGCCGATTAAATAAAGTTTTAATGATAAAATAATAATCTTTTATATGAAAAATAACGTGGTATACACCAAAAATATAAGTACGTTAAAACTAATAGAATTACAAAACTAATATAAGATAATTTGTAAATATCTTTAATCGTATAATAGTTATAAAAATAATAAAAAACCTTAACAACTAAAAGCGATTATAATTTCAATTTACAGATCTGTTATTAAAGCAATGGGCAAGGCTCCAACAAGCATAAAAAATAAATACACTGTCCACGAAGCGTATCATATCAGTCTTAATAAATCAAAATAAAGTAAACCCGAGCTTTTGTTGTGAAAAATCGATGAAAGAAAATTAAAAAGTAAAAAAAAAACGCAAGTGCGCAGTCAACCTTATGGCCGTCATGGCCATTGTACGCTCGAGCGAAAGGATAAATTGCTACGTCCTCGTTGTATTTACACTAACAGATCTCCGGACGTCAAAGTTAACATCGGAGGGACTTTCCTTTGATTTTACGCATACCATCATAAACTTATCATTAAATATCATAAAGTAAAAGTAAAGTCTATCTTAAGTGAAATAAATACTTTGTAACAGAATGTACAAATCCATAGACTGCAAAAAAAAAAAGATAGCAATGGGAAATAAAGTTATTATTTTTGAGTTTCTTTAATCTCCAAGACTATTAAGATCTTAAAATAATACAACTTTAGATTCACCAAGTATAAACTTAGAAGTAATATGACTTAACTTCAGAAAATTGAAGGATTGATAACTAAGTTTGCTTTGGTGTCTGTAAAATGCCAATGTTCTAAAAAAACATTTTTCCTAAATAATTCAAACACATAGTGTTGAGAAATGATATAAAGTCTTTACAAGAACTCAAAAATAATAATTTATGTCATACATTTATGACATGGGTTCTTAAAAAAAAAAATAAAAAAAAATAAACAAATGTAATGCATAACCACATTTAAATGAAATATGAGTTCTATAGTAAAAATTAAAGCATCTACAGCTACTAAAGTAATAAAGCTCTATTCCTTTATATAAATAAAGGGAAGAATTCTCGAATTCTATTTTAAAAGCTAAATAACAAAGAATAACTTTTAACAAGTTAAATAAAAATTCATATTTAAAAAATATATCTGTTTACGTATGTTATTAAATTTTTCGTAAACTTTGGAAGAACAAAATTTTGACGAGAACTGAGAAAAATTTAAACAAAAAATTTCTTTAGAACTGGTACTGTTAATAAATTATTGTTGCAGCACTGTAATTTAAGACTTTTTTTTTAAATTATCACTTCTAAAAAATCTTAATAACGAAAGTACGTACTTTCAACATACTTTACAACATTTAAAAATGAAATAGTCATGCAAAATTCATTCTCAATAACATTTATATAATTATTTAAACTTCAAAGGCAAATGTTTGAAGCTAACAACAGTGCTGCATTTCAAATAGAGAAAATTGCAATTAAAATAGTAGTGCAAAATCTTCGAGAATTCTTATATCTCAGTCGTCAATAAGCGTAAAAAAAAGGGAACATAGGATAGTAAAAATAAATGAAAATAAAGAAGTAAAAAAAGAGCTACGATAGAAGGAAAAGTGGCTAAGGAATCGCGAGGTCCTCGCCGGGGTTGACCTTGACGTCCACAGGCCTCGTTTCACGCTCGGTTACGCAGTGGCAGCGGAGTGAACAATCGCGACTCGCAGTTTTCGCGAACAGGCGACAACGACGAGCAGCGAGCAAAAAGAAGAAGATGCCTCCAGGGGGGTGGATCGGGGGGTGGAGGCGGGCTGACTGGTTACGGGCGGCAGTGGCCCCGGGGCTTGCGGCCTGCCTCGTTGCCGTCCTCGTCTTCGCCGCGCTTTACCTCTGTGAATCGCTCACCCTTTACTGACACTATTTTGTTGTCCAAATAGCGCACCAACTTCTTCGGCTCAGTTTTCGGGGCGACGGGACGATGTTCTCGCGAGTCGTCGTCGCGATCAACGTAGCTGTAGCGATTTATTATGCGGGCCTTCAATTCTTCATCATTTACGCGTGCCTTGTTGCGGCCATTCGGCTGTGGGAAAAAAAAATGAGGAAGTCAGATACGCGTT
Source organism: Eupelmus kiefferi (assembly GCA_030522745.1). NCBI lineage: Eukaryota > Metazoa > Arthropoda > Insecta > Hymenoptera > Eupelmidae > Eupelmus > Eupelmus kiefferi. The sequence goes on along the minus strand of JAPYZB010006019.1, from coordinate 5,079 downwards.
ACTTAACTTTATGACTTTGTGTATCGGTGAACCGTGACATTTGAATGCGGATACTGCGTAAACTACGTATTGAGTACATTATTATGTAAGAATGTGAAAAAATATACTCACTTTACTAAATCAAGTTTAATATTAGTAAAATATATATTGAGTAGAGAAAAGGATGATAAGAAAAATATTTTATCTTATTTTTATTTATTTATTTTGATTTTAAAATTATAAATTAACTTAATACCAAAAGCATTCTTTCTTGAAAATGTAGTTTTATTTAATAATTATTAATTATTTATTTATTCATAATAGATTCAAATTAGAATTATCAAACATTGTATTGTATATACACTATTGTATATACACTTGTATATATATATATACACTGTTCATTGTTAATTATACAAACTCATTATTTTAAAAAAGTTATAATTATTTTTTTATACTACAATTTTAAATTAACACTAATGTTTAATAACTTAGTTAAAATAAAAATCTTTAATACTCACTGTGAGGAAAGTAAGATTGCTAACAATACTTTGTCCTGCTTCCTGTCTATGAAGGGCAAGCTGAGCAGCTTGTGTAATATCACCTCCAGCTACAGCCAAGCAGTGACGTGCCTCTGCAGGACTTGCTCCAGGAAACATTTCTTGTAAAAGAGCTACCTGGTCCTCCCAGGAAGACTCCTATTTAAAAAGAAAATGATGATTAGATACCACTTCATTGTAACATTTTTATTAACTATCTTTCATTTATCAAACAATTACTTTTATGAATAATATATTAATTTTATTCAACATAATTGTTGAGCTCAGAATAAAGTTAGAATCTACAAATGATCTAATAGTACTTACTTCAGCAAAATATTCTCCACTAGAATCGCTGCCAGCATCACTTGTTTCTGACAAATGATGGACTCTGGCAGTTCTCTGAGGTTCAGGTGGAAGCAGTGCTGCTAAGCTAAGGCAGCTCAGAGGATCGTGTGGCTCTGAGCTACCATTCCTCTCTTTGTTATCTTCACGGAGCTGACTTTCGATATCAAATAGCCATTTAGATACTGCCTCCTTTTCAATAGTCGAGAATTCAGGAAGACAGGCAGATACCATTTCGCTAACTCCATCAACATCCAACTCGTCTTCCAAAGCACTTTCTTCTACCATGCTGACCACATACCCAAGAACAATGTCATCTATCAAACTGAAATAAAACATTTTTATAAGTTATTATCATAGCTGGTAGCTTAATATTACTCTAAATATTTTTAAAATTCTTATACCACTTTATTACTGTTATAAAAGTTGTATGCTATTCTATTTTCAGTTTATTATCATTGCACAAAATTAGTTCTCAAAATTTGGCAAGTATAAATACATGATATAATCAAGTTAATAATAACTCAAATGTTATTTCAAAATTTTTTTACTAATTTCTGTACGTAATATACATAATTTATTATACTCATTAAATTGAACCTTTAAAATTATCCTTACTTCTAAAATTGATATAATAAATATTCTTAAAATTTTAATAGAAATGATTATTTACTATTAGTTAAAATAAAAATTTGTATATAAAACTTTCACTTTGAACAAAACTTATCTGGAACCCATTTAAAACATTTACAATGTATTCTTTTTGAATAGTTTTAAATCCAAAGCATAAAATAAACCTGACATCATGCAACTGTGAACTTACTTTAGTTGGGCTGTTGGCACTTGCTTCCTGACAAAGCTGAACAGTGACTTCTTCACCAGCTCCTCCTTCTCACTCATAGTACGATTCATCCTAAATACAGAAAAACAATCAGTTTAAAATACCTGAGACCACCGCCTCTTATCATATATAAGTCAAGGGCTCATAAGCGATAATCCTTGATTTATTCATTCCCATCGGCTGTTTATTTTCTGCAGAAAAGCATTGTCTACACCGCTCAGACCACAAATAGCCTGATTGATTTTCAATAAAGCCAGAGTGCTAAACTCTCCTACCTCCCAACTATCCCCTGCAATCTAAAAAAAAAAAGAAAACACAAAACACTCTCCAACGTCAGCCGCGCCAATCGCAAGAAAAAATTGATAAATCACTCTAGCTTCTCACGCTTATTACCCAAACCCCGTCGAACAATGCAACAACAATACAGTCGCACTCGTTAACGCAGCGGCAAAACAAAAAGAAAAACCAAGCACACACACTCCCCGTCTCTCTCCAACGCACGACAAAGCGCAAAAGGGCCGAACCTGCCTCTATATACACAGCGTCCCAAAAAAGGAGCACTAAAAAAAGGGTTGCAGCAGAGCGCGCACAAAGGGCCGCCTATATATCCTCCCGTGGCCTCTGTGTGAGTGTAGGTTATAAGGAAAATCGACTATATAGCAACACACTGTGGTAGTACAGAAAGAGAGAGAGAGAGAGAGAGCTGCCCTCTCTTCTCTCTCCGTCTGGCTTTCTACGGAGGGGCTGGCCGATCGATTTGCGCGTGTGTTCCGTCAACCCCGAGCGAGAGAGACGGAGAGAGCCAGCAGCGCGACCTATCCCCGGGGTCGGCCTATATATCAAGAGAAGAGAGAGCCAGGAACCCGGCGAGCGTCTATACCTTCTCCCCGCCCTTTTACCTACGTAGACGATGCTGCAGTCCAGAAAAGTAAGGCTCGCAAAGTGCGTATATACACTAGGTAGATGCCAAAGTGTTTCTAACCTGTCCGTCGTGCCTAGCCGCACAGTGTCGAAGCTCGATGAAGCTGACTCTCCTTGTTTTTTTGTATACTTCGAGGCACACGCGCTTGTAGAACGCGCGAGGTAGCTGCGAGAGAAGGTTGTGTTATTCCGTTGTATATACTCAGCGCGTGTGCTGCGTTGCGCTGGATCCTCGCGCGGTATACAAACAACCGCGCGCAGCGGCAGGGTTTGACAATTCGCTGTGTGCTGCGCCGCTCTCTCTCCTCTCTCTGTTGCCGCCGCCGCCGCTGCTCTGTGTGCGTGGGACTATATGTGAGTGAGTGTGTGGGTTATATTGCACACGGAGAGAGCTGCTGGGATGTAATAGCGGCGAGAGCCAGATTGGCAGCGGCTCTTGTGCACTGTGGTGTGTGTGTATATAGTGGAGAGTTTATGTAGGGTGCAGCCGTGCGGTTGATTTTTTTCTGCTGGTGTAGGTATGTGTGTGTGGGGGGAGAGGAGAGTACCTGGAGATGATTGGAGGGTTGCGAGGGTGAGGGTTTTGAGGTCGTTGACTGATTAATTGACGGGGGTGTGGAAATGGTTTTTGAAGGTGAGATTTTTTTTGGGATGGGTTGTTGAGCTGATGAGGGCGGTTTTAATAATCGTTTTTTTTATAAGCGTAGTTTTGAGAAAAAAATGTATTTTTTAAGAACTTAAATAAATGAAGGAATCAGATTTTGACTTTAGCAGAAAGTATAATACGCCAATTAGTACATCGTAGTTAATTTCTTAAAAAATAGTTCCTGTTATTTATCAATTCATTAAAAGCTGCGAGTAAAAATTAGTAATTCAATATAATTGTGTTATTTATAAAACTTTAGAGATTAAAAATTATTCAATGATTGAAACTCTTTGTTGCTTACTTGGTTATAATATTATTACAGACTCTTACAAATATAAAACAATAAAATTTTCTATATTAATGTTATAATATAAAAAGAGTTCTGCTATATATACCGTTTATTCGCTTTATAACTAAGCATTTTCATCTGACCGTTTATTAGATTGAAATTAATTTAAGAAATACGTATCAAGATAGTTTAGACGTATATGATATGTGTTTTAATCATGTTTCTGGAATACTCCCTTATCAATAGGAGCCGATATTTTTAGACTCGGTATGATGAGCTGGATTCGGAAAAAATATTGAAAAAATTTTACCAATGCATTGACAATTTTTGCAATAAATCGCCAATATATTGAAAAATTTTATTTTATTTTCGGACTTAGCTTAGTGAGCTGAATCCGAAAATATATATATTCATATATTGATTATGAATCACGATGTATAATTCAAAAAGACAGAAATTTCATAGCCCAGCATTGAATACATTAAAATAATATAAAACTGATGAAATTTCATGATTCGTTTTTAAGTAGGCTTATGTACAAAAATAGACCTGAATAGAAAAATGTATATAACAATGAGATTTTATATTACGTGATGCAATATGAAGAAGCATACTCCAAATGAGGATAAAAATTACCGACAAGAAGAATACAAAAAGAGTTGACAAAATATTCGACAATTTTATTTTTAAACCCATTTTAATTTAAAGATTTAATTTTCTTTTCTATAAAAATGTTATTAGAATTTATCGATATATTGAAATTAGAACACAAGAAATGTCAGTAATAATACATCTAATGGCTTATACATTATTTACCAATTGTTTTAAAATATCTCTAATAATGTTTTTGCGATTTCTGGTGCAATTCTGCTGGAATTCTGCTGGATGCCCGAGGCAATCAGCTAAATAGAAATATCTGCATGCAATTCTGTTATAATTCTGATGCACTTTACTTTTGGAAGGTTCTGTCGCAATTTCATAGATCTATTGCAAGTTTTACAATACTTATGCTGCAATTCTGCTGCTTAAATTCGTGCATTTTTTGTGGTTCTGCGTGAATACACTTCTCATCTATCAGAAAACGCAGTTTTGCCGCTCGCATCGGTTGCAATTTTTTTTCATCAGAATGAAAAAAACTTCACGAGAACTGCAGCAGAATTGATTTGGATTTGTTTTCAGGGATATGCTTCGACAAGCATGTAATTTGTAATTGGTATCTTATTTTTTTTACAGTTCAATTTGTACTAAATTGTGCAATAATAGCTTAATCTGTGAACTATCAAATTTTCTAATTTTGATTTCATCAAGTCCTAATAAAGTTCGCCAAGGAAAAAATGCCATTTTCGAAACTGAATTTGGAAGAATAATAAAAAATTTTAGATGTTTGATGTCTCATCAAATCTAGTTCTAATTATTCCTATACTATTCCACCACAAATAACCAAACTCAAAAACAACCTACACAATTCCCCTTCCAATTACCACACACTGCTGCCCATCATCAAACAGTAATAATTAAC
>JAPYZB010006016.1:0-13563 GCA_030522745.1 Eupelmus kiefferi | reverse complement strand
TACATAAGCTGAGCAACCGGCAATGACATTAGATATTTACGAGTGATCTGGTAATATCACTCGTTGTACACGGGGATTAAATTCCACCCCGTTACAATACAATAGCTAAAATATGGATAGAAAGTTATAATTTTTTAAAAATATTTTTATTATGTGACTATACTAATTAGTAATTATTTAATATAATTTTTTAATACATATTTATTTTATTTTTTTCAGGTGAGTCTTTTTTGATTACACTATGTTTGGGTTTGGTAAGTACAAAATTAAAAAATAAAGTGTGAATGATTATCGCAATGATAAATTTACAATACAAATATTCCTTTTACAAATGCATATCAATTAGAACTATTTCTCACCGATGTGTTATTTTCAAGCCAATTGTCTACATAAATCATGACTTAACAAATACAGCTGACGCAACTGTATCAAGCGATAACGCTAAAACTATGACTCTAATTAAACCAGCATTGCTATATTACATTCCACGAAACAAAGCCAAAAGCGCTTCAATCGCGATATTCTCGCATACTCCTGCGCGTACGAACTCATATATTTTCTCCGTACTGCCTAATTCAAAACGTCTGAATTAGAAAGTTGCTCGGCCAGCATCAAAAGCATCTTCAGCCCATTGTCCATGTCGAAAGCCGCAAAGTAACGAAATACCACGCGCATCCAGACATTCCATTATGCAAAGTAAAGCGGCTGCCGCGCTGCGGCATGCCCAGATGATTTGGACTGCATGAGCTGCGAGGGCTGCTGTTGCGTCGTCAACGCGTTCGGTGCACTGCGCTAATTATTCAGCGCTGAATTAACAGAGCCTCGGGGCCACGCGATTGTTAAACTCTGGGGCGCGTTTTATAGGTCGGCGGTGGCCGCGGGACACGTCAGATAATGAGGCGGTATCGATTTTGTCGATTGAGAGATTGGGTTATTGCTTTCAGAGGCTTTTTCGCTCGCCGACGAGTATCCGCGCGAGGTGACCGTTAATTTTTCGAGCTTTTAATCACTCTGGGTATTTCGAATGCTGCGTGCAAATAATAGCATACTACACCCCTATATAGGAAAAAGATTGGTCAGTACGTGTATATTGCTGCTAGAGCTGAAAGCGAGTAACGCATGATGATCCTATAATGCTCTGTGGCGTGTACACTATTTTTCGTTAGTTGTAAACCGAAATTACTACGTTTTAGTTTCTAACCCGCGAGAAAGAGTGAAACCTTTGGTCTGCTGTGGCAAAAAAGTGGATAAAAGCAATTTTTAACATTCTAACCTTAAAATATCTGCTTTCAGTTCATATTTCGACTCTCATGTAAACAAAAATATATAGCGCAATACTCATGTGTATTTACTAAATTACTTCGCTCGGTTCAAAAACGTCTAGAAGGAAACATAGTCACTTATACTATTACCTATACTGAAATATATTATTTATGTTTTCATTTGTTTTAAAGAAAACAATTTTAACTTAAGCTATACATTTATCAATAAAATTATGATAACGTATAACAATTTCAATTTATAATTTTATCATTTTTATTATTAATTATTATTTATTAATATTACCAACGACCTTTAATAACTTTTACAAATTTTATGTAATTAATAATAAATTTTTATACAAAAAAATTTCCATTTTTGTTTAAGTAGCAAAAATATTTTTTAAGTACAGTTCATATTGTTGTTTATGAATTTTTAATGCCAAACTTTAAGCTTTAATGTTTTTCCAAAGTACTACGATGTAAAAATGTATAGTTAATCTGCTAAAAATATAAAAATTATTATAAATTTTATTTTTATATACATCATGCAGCTTTTAAAATATTTATAAAGCAGCTTTTTAAATTCCAGAAATAATAGTCCTACTAAAATTCCTATTTCTTTTAGTTTGAATTTCATTTGTATCAAAATAAAATTATGCTCTTATATGGCGTTCATTCTAATACAGCTGCAGTTTCGACAATTAATTTTCCTTCAGTACGGTAAAATAGCGAAATGGCTGAAATGTTTTTCCCTGATTTTTTTTTGTTCGTCTTTTCTCATCATGTTTACGCACAGAAAAAGATAAGCTTAATCAAATGCGAAAGTCCTCGAGCAAGTCTGCGTGAAGGGATTAAGCTTATAATTCATCAGCTTTGTATAATTCAACAGGCGCGCGTACGCTCACGCATGTCTCTACCTCGGTTTTTACTATTTTTTTTATCTATCCATACGAGCTTTTTGTTCTCTCCCTTTTCCTTTTTTCTTATATTTTGGCTGGTACTTTTTTTTTATTTTTTGGACGCACAATTCGATTCTTCTCTGTCCCTCGCGGCCGTACTTAATCCGCGCGATTCGTATATATAATCCTGGTAGCGCAATTTTACCTCTCGCTTTTCAATTAGCGATTCGTTTCGAATTCGATGAATCGTGTATAAACTGGCAAACGGGCGCATACACAGCCATCATCGGCTGACATTATTATCGGTGAAAGTCTTAATTAATTTAACGTGTTCGTTTCATAAGTGGTATTTTATCGTCCATCTCAATTAACGTGTTTTTTCAATTTCAGGGAAGAAAATGATTTCTATTCACGTGTGTTATCATGCGTTTGTACAGATTAGCAAAGAGTTTAAAGCTCTGTTTATTATTTATGAAAATACGTTATACTTTTGCAGAAATATATAGCTTAAGTAGTTTGTTTGATAATAGATTTAATTTTTTTAATAACTTATTTATTAGAATATTTATTATTACATTCTTTTTTATAATATAAATACAATAAAGATGTAGAGAAAATTATACAAAGGATATTTTATAAATTATGTAATGAAATCTTAAATTAAACAAATGTGGTGTACAAAAAAATAAACTTAATTTTAGCATTTATATCATCATTGACATTTTAGCTTTACATAATTACACACAGAATTTTTCATTAATCTGTTAATATTAATTTAAATTAAACTAAAAAGATAATTCAATTCTGCAAGACATTTTGAGATTATAAATTAGTTTGCAAATTCTTAAAATTATTTTTATATTTTATGTTTATTGATATTACATATATGAATTATACTTTCTCATAAAATTATATTGTAATAATTATTACAAACGTGAAAATTATTAGTAAAATTGTTCGTAAATTGGGTATATCTCAACGTTTCTACGTTACATACTAATTTCTTCTATAATTATGATAAATATTACTAAGATATTTTTCTCAATGTTTATTCAAAACAGCTCTTTATCATGTCATAGACTTATAACAATCTTTAATGTTCTCGCTCATTAAAGTTTTCACGCTTGCTCCCGCACGGATGAAAGCAGCCCGCCTGGATGGCGCAGTTTCGAAAAGTTTTCACCCTCAGCCCAAGAAGATTGCTTAACGAAGCAATTTCGTGCGAGTTGATGGCGGCGCCTCTTGCTGATTTTGTAAACACCAATTATTTATTAACTGCACGGTGCTGAAGCACATTGTTGCCAAGACCGCTTTGTAGCCTATCGTATAAGGAACAATTCAACCCATTCATCCGAGAGCGCAAAGAGCTAACGACGAAAGTAGGCTAAGCGTGAAAAAAGCTCGAAGCTCGAGCTTGTAAAAAGTTTTCATTTGAACTGGTGCACTCTATATTGCATATATGCAGCAGCGCAGCTCATAGGTGTAGTAATCTTCGCAGAAACCTCGAAACCGCCTCTTTTCATCCTTGAGGCAAAAAAGACACGAGATGCGCTGGCTCTCTGTGTGTGTCTCAGAAACTGCAGCTACCTCGCTTTTGTACTCCCACTTTGCCACTCGACGTTTATATTCGTCTGTGGTTCCGATTCTCGACTTACATATCACACTTCGCTCTTGCGCGTCTTTTGCTTTTTCCGCCAGCCCATTTTTACGTCTACGCCCTCAACGCTTCTCAACCCTTTTCGTTGTTCTCGAGGCTTTGAATGCCCTTCCTCTGCTCTGCTCTGCTCTCTTCCCCTTCTCTCTATCTCACTCCTCCCCTCTCTCTCTCTCTCTCTCTCTCTCTCTCTCTCTCTCTCTCTGCGGTCATAACACAAGTCTTCTATTTTTTCCACGCTCCTGCTCTTTCCCTTTGCGATTCTTTATGACACGTTTCCGCCGTCACCAACTCTTTCTCGTTTTTCCACCCGTAAACGGTCTCTGTGTTGTGTGGATGACGATCCACGTGTTTAGTTTCGATTTAAAGTTGCGAGAGCTCAAGACAAGATTAGCGATGTTGGTGTGTTACTAAGAGTGATCGTGAAAAGCAAAAGGTGCAAAGTAATTAATACACGGTAAAACAAGAGGAGAGAAAGTGAAAAGAAAGAGCCTAGTGCTTTGTCTTACTTTTCGTGAGGTACGCTTTATAAGTTTTTACTGCTCGCAATCTTTTTTCTTGATTTATCATCACTACCAAGCAAATACAATCTTACTGAGATTTTCGTCGAATAGGTAGGTTCTTTCATAAAACTAACAGTAAACGATATATAGTATATATAGTAGACGTTATTTCCGCTTGTAATAAAATCAAAAATATTGATGTGCTAAAAATTTATTTTCATTTGTGTTGTTTGTTACTACTAGAATATGAAAAAAAAAATAATAATAAATAAATAAATAAGCGTGATTTAACAACTTATACTTGATTGCTTTTATTGAAAATAAAGGATAGAGTAATAAATTATCGGAAATATGTTAGAAGATTTTAATTTAACAATGTAGGTTTTAGAGATCAACAATAATAGATTGTATTTCTATAAATGAAGAAACTTTAGATAAAATAACAAAGTTTGTAATTGAATAATGTAATATTCTGAATGGTGTTAGAAAGGTCAAATAATGCGGGTAAAGAAAAAGAAATTTTATTATAGAATGAAAAAAAAATTGAAATCTTTATAGAAGAAAAAAAATCAAAATTTTAAAAATAGAAACCAGGTACTAAAACATGGTGGAATAAAAATTCTTCTCGTTCAAAAAGAAAAACAAAAAAGGTATACATTAATGAAGGAAAGGAATTCACGAGAAAAATCAATATTTGAAAGAACGAAAAAAGAGAATAAAATATAATACCCATATAAAGTATAAAGCGACGGAATAAGGAACAATTAGATTTTGATTCTATGTATCTAGAGAAATGAGTAAAGCATAAAATATAGTGGAAAAAGGTAAAGCAGTTAGACATGACGAAATTTTGAATGAAGTTTGATTATTATACGAAAGCGAAGAATTTAAAACTATTTGAAATTAATCTCGTTTTATAAGTAAGATAACAAAAATCAGTACAAGCATTACAAAATATACTACTATTTTAATTTAATTTTTAATAAAGTTTTAATATAAGTCAGATCGTAATAAAATAATAAATGTAACACGGTTACAAAATCGATTTTTTCCTTAGATAAAAATCTATAATTTTATTTTGATATTCTGTAAATTCTGTAATTTAAGTAATATTATATCTTATCTAACAAATATTCTATCCTTATTTAGCCTCAAAGATCAAAAGTATGTATACATGAGCATCAGAGCTGCAATTCCAATAAAAATTAACACGAGTCGGTTAAAACGATGCTTATTAGCCACGATGCTTAATGTCAACAAATGACACACGTGGCCCATCGTTGCATTTCCGTCGGTATATAACGACTGAAGCACCCTCTGTTATTCAGAATCGGTTTTACGAGCATATGCTCAAACAAAACTCCTTTGGTAAATTCTATCTTCCTTGATAGTGCAGGTTAAAAGTATTGACCTTAAAACTTTTTCACTATACTTATCATTTTTACATAAAATCATTTATAAAAGTAAAAATTTATTCTTTTAATCGCTAATAATTCATAATTTTATATACACGCACTAATTGACAATATAATTTTAAAATAATTAAAAATATTTTTAAAACATGATCATATTTCTTAAGATTCTTAATACATATCCTTACTGTCTTGAAAAATTAAACCTGAATCTTAATCGCAGGGTAATTGCCACCCGAGGATAAATCGGGCATTTCAATGTAGATAAAGTAGTTACCTTCCACCCTCGCATCCATTCTCCGACGGTCGAACTGAGGGAACTCACCCTTTTCCACCCTCAGCTGGTAAAGCTCTACCCGCTGGCGCGTTTCATACTGCGGCAGCAGATGGAGTCAGCGGCGCAGGTGCGCCCGTCGACGGATCGATATGCCGAGGCTCGCGAGGGTGCTGCTCTTTCCTAAACGCGCCTTTCCTTCTGCTGTATATATAGATACAGGCAACCATCCCCGCCTCTGCCTCGACGTCCTCCGGCGTGCGCTCCGGACGCTTAATCGAATGAGGAATTGACGCTTCTCTGCTCGTAATGTAATCTTAGACGAAATTCCGGGGAAAATTGAAACACTTAATCCGATACTGCTGCACAACATTAGCATTTTAGCTGGAAATTAATTTTCTGCGCGCGCTCTTACATTATTCGCTCCGGCGCATAAATTTGCTTTGGTTAATCGAGCGCCGGGATCAATATAAGTAAATATACCTGGATGTAAAAAAAGAATTTTTATTTAAAAGTGTACCCTTACATTGCTCCGGATTGTGGAATTGCGCATAAAATGCGAATATTTTGAAAAAGGGTTCACCTGTATGTAGTAAGTGAGCTGGCTGGCATTGGTAATCTCTAGTTTTCAATATACCTATATTTATGCAAACGATGTGAATTATTCAAACATGTAAGAGAGCCTTTAAGGAAAGCTTTTTATTTATGTTAAACCTTTTGGAAAAAGCGGGCGGAGTTGAGGAATATGCACTGCCATAAAATTATGTAAATTACAAAGCACATTTAAATTTTTGTTACTTGTCAAGTTCTGAAGTTATGTTTGAAGTAAAAATCTAATTTATAAAGTTTCTCTACTAAAACTAGTCAAACTAGCCCTCAAAATTTTGAAACAATTGAAGCAAGCAGTATTTATTTTTAACATATTTTAATATCACTTTAAATCTTTGAAAATAGAGTTTTCAGTTTAAGCATGAACTGAACATTTAAAAAATACCTACAATCTAAAATTGATCACATCAAATCATGGAACGAGTATCCTTTGGTATCGTCTCTTTCATTCTCTCTCCCTCTCTCTCTCTCTCTCTCTCACTCCCTCAACTCTGACTCACTCCGCACTGTCTCCCCCGCAACGGCGTTGTCGATCGATGTCAATCCGCGATTGGCGTCATCCGGATAAAGTTCTGGGCGGGGCGCGCTTGCTAGCGAATTCACAGGAAGCAGCGTAATTAGTGCCCGCGCGATTTACGGGCAATCCCGTCCTAAAAGCATGGCAGTTTCCACGAATCATAGATACGTGAAAGAGCCTTCGTTATGCGTTTTTACATATAATATCTGCGCGCATCTCATAAAATCAATCATGCGAGATATATTTGTTGAAATCTTAGCCGTTCGGTATCGCGTGCGCGGGATAAAGGGAATCAGAAGAGCGCACTTGATTCCACTTTTCACCGCGTGTATATCTGTAATTAATTTTATCAAACCAATAGAAAATGACTCCATCATTTCAATCTGCAGCTGGTAATTAATGCGCAATTTATTTGTGAATCTAGGTCACGTGATATTTAACAGTGAAAATAAGAGATTACAGATGGAAATACAGTTATATTGCGCTTGGTGAATTTCTGTCGTTTGAAGTGAAGAGTTAAAAGGAAAATTACACGCGATTTTATTTAATTAATATTATTTCATGTTCATCGAGATATAAAGATGAATAAAGTCAGAATAAATTATTTTAACTTATTTGATAAAACGTTTTTTTTAAAGGGAGACAAGAATATTTGAAAATTTTTAATATTATTAAAAAATAAAAAAAAATAAAAAATGTAATAATAATAAAATCACGAAACTGTATATGTAATAAAATTAATTCTTGGAAATGTGAAAAAGGTATAATTGTTTATTGGAAATATAATGGAAAATAAAATTTAGTGATTTTAATTTGTATAAAGAAAATAAATATTTATACTTATGACTTTGTAAAATTGTATACAAATATTTTATGTATAAATTTCTGCTTGCTCTTTGGATTCGCAATACGTTTTACTTTTACAAAACATAAAAAATGCAAAATGAAATGAATTACGTTTATTAAGTGACCCATCTCGTAACTCTTAGCTACTTCATCATATTTTCTATGACATACTAAGTTCTCTCAAAGCTCTTAAAAATGTTTTATGCAATGCGCAAAAGGCCATTCACCTAGAAATTTCTCCTTTCCGCAAAAGACTCGTTAGATAACGCGGCGCACACATATACATACACACACACACCCACGTTTGCGAGATTATCCCAAAAAGTATTCAGGGCGAACGAAGAAAAGAGAGTATTTGCTGAAACTCTTCATTATTTATAAGGGTTGAAGCTCCTTCTGTAAATGCGCCTGGCGGCCTGACTGCGCCTGGGCTTGCTCCCGTTATGCATTTTCATGTTTTCATCGCTAATGATACTAACGAGCAGTTCTCACGATGAGTGGATGCTCTCTCTACGTATTGATTCTATGCTTTGACCCGACTATAATATCACCTGGGGGGTAAATAATAAACGTAAGTTGTTGCACTTGATCGGCCAATTTTTGGCTTGAAATATTTATGTAGTTTTACAAGCTGACTTACATATTGGAGTTGAGGGTGATAAAAGGAATGATAGTAAAACAAAGTTATATAATTTTAATAAGGTGAAGGAACTAACTGAACCTAATTGAAGTAATAACATTGATTTGAGCATATCTGTATATAATGTACTTTCTATGGCCCAGTTTTCTATTACGTCATCCTATCAAAAATCTGTGTATAAAAATTTAAAAATTCTTGCATTAAAATTTACGTTTCTTTTTAAGTATTATTAATCTTTCATTTATCAGAATATATTCTATTAAAATATGTATTTAACATTTGGATAATTTTACTATCTATAAACAGCACTAGAAGCTGATACTATGTAGTTTACGTGCTACGCAATCCGGAACAATCTGTATCAAATACATGAGATTCCATAAAGAAGCACTAAAGGTACGCATGGGATTGTTTGCATGCTTCATTAATATAGGTTTCTGTTAATAGAAATATAATATTCTGTTTATATTCATTATGTAAAAGATAAAAAGAATAGTTATGTTTATATGTTTATACTCTGTTATTGTAATATTCTTATTTGTAACATCGAAAAGAAACTATAATTCAAATTTTATTGAAGTTATATAAGTAATCCATAAATACATTTTTACATAAAAGTCGAAATTTTCGTGCAACTTTTCAATCAAACTTCCAACGTTGAAAATACTTTTTCTTTCCTCTTTAAGCTTCCCTACATCTACCTTATTCCACTTTCCTTCACAGTAGCTCGAGGCCGAATAAAAAGTAACAATTTCAATTCGCCAGAGGTTCTGGCACTTTCTCTCTCGAAAAAAAAAGAATTAAATCACAATGCGCATTTCTATCGACAAAATAACGTCAGCGAAGAGTAGCGCGCTTGCGGCTCTGAAATCCGAAATTCCGCGAATATCACGATGATAAAAGAAACATGAGTAACACGAGCGCGCTGAGAAACTCAATTTTTTGAGAGGGCGCGTGCGCGAGGCAGCTCTAAAATACACCTAGCTGCCCTCGTATTCCCCGGGCTGCGCGAGTATAAAAAAAGCCAAACTAGGTAAAAAAAAAACTAGGAGGAAAAGCTGTTGGTGTACGCGAGGAGAGGTAAAAAGGATGAGCACGAACGCGCATTGCCTCGTTCATTTCTCATATTCGTTTCAATGCCTTTCGGGCATCCCGAATTCACACCTGTCAGTCTATTGCTAACTTGGGTCCGCGCTAAAATCTCATGTACATAGATATTCTCGTGTATTGCTTTGGAGGATGGCCAGTGTGTTACTCATGGCGACGAGAGGGGCTAATTCTGCGGTTACTTACAAATCCAGAGGCTTGGAGGAGGAGGGAGAAGCACGCGCCAGGAGAGATTAGCATGTCGAGCGTTGCGATACGGGGGGTACACTCCAATATCGACTGCATAATTACGTAACTTTGAAATGAGTGCTTGCACCCGAAACTGTCGAATATATATTCACCTTCTGCATCTGATAAGAGAATGAGCATTTGAAGTACACGATTCCGAGCAGAATATTAAATAGATCCTACTTTTTAAGGGTTTACTTTTTAAGTTATCGTATTATTAATTAATAACCAAAAATTTTAGTTGTTCGTTTGCCTTCCAAGTAGTTTTTATTTAGCAGGCCTAACAAAATTTGAATGGTTCGGCCTAACTGGTTATTTTTATATTCGGAATGTAAGTATGTAATTATTTGAGTACATATAAGATGCGTACATGTGAAAACTGTACGTGAATGCACATTTGCATGTATGCGTGCGTGCATTTGAAAATATTGTAAGAACGTCTGTGTTCCTACGTATTTTAAGAAAAGACTGCAGTGGAATCGAAATGAAGATTGATGCAAAGTGGAAAGAAGAAAGAGATAGAAAGGCCCGAAGTGTGATGTGACTATGTTAGCTGACTATAAAACTGTGAAAGCTAAAAACTGTCAGTAAAAACTGTTCGAAGACTATAGATGATTTAAAAAACTTTTGATAGTTAATTCATGACATTGATTAGCTAAAAAAGCTATTCTTTATGACTGTACCTTCACTGACTATACTTTTACTTTCACTGAATCTGAAGAAATATAAAACTTTTCATTTAATGAACTTACCATTATCTTTATTATAGCATTCAGTATCTTTATTAAATTGTTTGTCTAATTGAAGAGATCGATGACAAAAGCTTTATAATTGAGGTTAACGTAATTCATGAGAGTTTGTGCCATTGATACTCGGAAAGCAAAACCAATTAACAAATGAAACGATTTTAATTGATATTGTTCTAGTGATGGATTAAATTTAACGAAATTAATTTCTACTTTCAATTAAAACAAATAAAGTGGCAAATATTACTTGGATTTTCAATACGATTTTTTTCAATGGAATTAAATAAAATGTAATTATGAAATTCATATCTGTTTATTTTGTACTTTATTTCAATATAGTAGAAAATTTTCAACCAGCATATTCCCAATTTATTAAATGAATACATAGGCGATTAAGTTTATTATATTTGTAATAGGTTCAAGTGAAAATTTTAAAAACAAAATTATGAAACACTTTTAGTTGGTATTAAATGAATGTCCAAAAGCATATAGAAAACCTATTCTGTAAAATCCATTCCGTCATTTTATCTTTATTCCCCGCTGTTACTTTATAAATTATTGATTAGTTACAAAACGTATAATTTTATAGAAGGTGTGAGAGAATTTCTTCACAAGCTAAATACAAATAATAACCGCTGAACTTTAATTTTAACTAATTCAGCTCCAGACAACTTTTTTTAAACAAAAAAAAAAAATGTTTCTGGTCTCATAAACTACGTCAAATTAAAATAAAAAGGAAAAATTTAAGAAAATTTAATTTAAATGTAAAAGGAAAACTTCTACTAGACGTATCTTATAAAATAGTTTAAGAGTCCACCGGATATCTCTGTCCTTGTCTAATTAGAATTTTTTGCTATAACTTGATAATTGTTTTTATGAAAAAAGAAGAATTGTCCCCGCTAGACTTTAGAACGAGCAAACGATTGTGTTTTATGAAAAAATTAAAAATTTTCACTAAATTTTGTGAAAACTTTGACCTACTATTATTAATTGTTTTCTTTAGAAAATATTTAGTTATTTTAGTAGGTCAAAGTTTTCTCAAAATCTAGTGAAAATTTTTAATTTTTTCATAAAACACAATCGTTTGCTCGTTCTAAAATCTAGCGGGGACAACTCTTTTTTTCATAAATACAATTACTTATGAAGTTATAGTGAAAATTCTAATTAGATAAGGATAGAGATATCCGGTGGACTCTTAAAACTTAAAACTCAATAAACTAAATTCTTATTACGGGAGAGTTTAGAAAAATAGCTAATCTTTGAGTTCAGGTCACAAAATATAGATTGTACAAGACAACAATTACAACAGTTCTGATTATTCATTCCACAATTATTCTATCAATCACACTATGAATACATTCATACTCTGCTTTATTTATAAACTTAGAACATACTACAAGAATAAATTAGGATGAGGAAATGACACTGAAACTAAACATTATTTTAAATCATTTGGAGCCTGAGTCAGTGTAAGAATCATGGAGTGAAGTAATTCAGTTAGCGAATTCTAAGGATTTTATTCATAAAAAAGTGAAGTTCTTTTTTATAGAACCTGTTTTGAGTCAACCAACTGTTTTTCTATTAGATGTGATGCGATCATCTCTTTTAGCACCACAAATGTACGGAACACAGGAGTTCAGTAGCATCTAGATTCAAAGTTCAAGCGCAACTTCTAGATATATTATTAAACAATGTAGGTGAGAAAACTAACACCATAGCAAGTATTTGTGTAGCACTTCGATGGTGTATCACCTAAAGAATCTAGGATTGTAGAAAACTATTGATTTTTTTAATTTGAGCATTAATAAACAGTTTCTACTTATTTATTATTAGTCTAGTATAGTACAGACTAGTAATCGTATCGAAGAGGAAAACATAAATCCCGACTCCTACACAAAAACTAGAAAGACAAGCCTTCACAATTCTACTTATGTAGAGAATACTCCATAAAATAATTACTTTGGTTTTACTATGGTAAAACCAAAGTAACTTCAGTGTACAGTCTGAACGCCGCAACCCCGCCCATTCCGACGCAGCACTAGCGACCGTTTCAAGAACAGCTATAACCTTATTCACAACCATCGATCGACACCTGAGTATATATTTATTGGTCGTCCACCTACAGTTTAGAACCCTATTGACGTCGTTGATATAAATGCAAACTATGGACCCATAACCAAACTTAGTGGTACACCAAGATTCGTTCCAATCCAAGGAGAGTTACCGGACAATCTGGTTGCGGCTTACTAGGCTAACTGAGCTCTGTTCGCCAAGTAAGAATATACCTAACGGAAAGCTTTCCTTGAATATTCTAGGCGTCTAAGTTTGTGAAAGCCGTGTCAAATGTCTTTGAAATGTCAAAGAGCAGAAGAGTCGTGACAAATTTTCTGTACATATTCTGTTCTGATATCCTCCGTCAGTTTAAGTAAAGTTGCTTAGCCAAGAGAAAACGTCTGAAGCCTGTCTGTAGTGCATCTAGAGTCCCGCGTTTCTCAAGATATTCAGTAATTTGTATATGGACTATTTTCTTCAGCAGCTTTGAAAGAAAGCAAAGAAGTGCAATGGGTGAAAGTTTGAAGGTGAAGTTGTCGTTGGGCACTTATTCAATGGTACAATATGAGTCTTCTTCCATGGAGCCGGAAAAGTCCCGCTCAGGAGAAATTCAATAAATAGCCTCACGATCACGTTCACGATCACAGCCAGAACACCAGTATCACTGTTATGTGAGGATATTAATTGAGATTTGAATCCTTAAAAAAATACGATTATTACTCACTGATTATTTCTGAATTATTATTAAATATATTACTATCTAATCTAACTAATTCAACCAAACCTAATTAAAAGAAATAAAAAAGTATGTAGT
>JAPYZB010006014.1:0-11120 GCA_030522745.1 Eupelmus kiefferi | reverse complement strand
GCGGACGTGTTTGTTCACGCGTTTTACTGCGTCTTAATAAACGTTTATATCTACTCAACTACCTCTGCATTTATTATTCTACTCGAAAACCTTAACAAAAGTGTTATTAACTAGGATTGTACAGCTCTGCATATAAATTGTTTACTAATATAAAGTATCAACAAATAACCTATAATGCGAATAAACAAATCCTTTGCTGTTTACAATTGTAATAAATAAAGTTAATATTATTTATACGTGGGGAAATAATATAAACAGTATTATAACGTCCGTGCGTATTGCTGCAATTTCCTACTTTATACAGTTTACTTGTGCTTCACATGATAAAGTTTACAGTACGATATGAGATCCCTTATCGATTTTTTATGTTCAAGGTCCGGGAAAAAAGTTGAAATATTAAAAAACTTTGCTTTTTACTTGTTGACATTGGACAGACAATGCTCGGCGTCCTCTTGAAAACTTTTTTAGTCAAGAACGCTCATACATGGTCCACGTACATGCTCGTTTCTTGACTGAAAAAAAGTTCTCAAGAGGACGGGCATTGTACAAAACGTCAGCAAGTGAAAAGAAAAGTTTTTTAATTTTTTACGCACTTTTAAGAGAAGATCAGTAGCAAATATTACCTGCAATGATATATTTTTTCTATTTTTGATTTTTTATTTTTTCTACGGTTAACAAAAAATCAATTTTACAAACAACAACAATATTCAAATAAATATATTTTTATTTTTAATAAAAAATTGTGGAAAATGCACAAATCAACCAATCATAAAAGAAAGCAAAGCCCCTAGATTGCAATAATTTGCAAATATCAAACATTTTCTCTAATCCCTTATTTAAACAATTCATCAAAAACCTTTCCACCCAGCCGCAAGCCCGGCTAGAAACAAACAAAAAGCGCGCAGCTCCACTATTCTTACATTAAATTCCAAAGCCTGCTCTCGCGCCTGGCATCCAGCTCGCTCATTCCTCGTTAATCATCAAACAGCCAGTTCTCCCTCGCTCATAAAAAACTTTCCTAAAATATATGCTCTCTCTCTCTCTCTGGTAATCCTCCGCGGACTCGCTGTATGCAAAAGCGGACGATTGCAGTAGCGCGTGGGGGCGCTTGATACAGGTTCCGCGGTGTCATCGTCCAAACTTTGCGCGCCAGGCCATAGCTCCCCGGGATTTAATCCTCCGTCCTCCCGGGAATTATAGGAAGAGAGGAAAGGGTTAAAGTGTCCGTGATAGCGAAGTATGTTTGAGACCGAGCTTATGCGATTAGACGCGTACACCGTCCCTTTTTTTTTTATATATCGACGCGCGCGTGCCTGAGGTTTCCCTTTTTGCGCGGAGGCGCGTTCGTGCGCTTTTTAGGGTCGCGCGCCACGGAGATTACGATGATGAGCGTGTTTTACGCGTCGGGATTTCAGTGACGAATTGCGGTTGGAAATTCGGGCTTGTTTTTCGACTAATAACGGGAATGGACCGGAGATGTAATGCGCGGAGTTTAGATTGTAGAAGCAAACTGAAGCGTGACGTGTATTCTGAAAATTCTGCCGGTAAATATTCGTGCGTTTTTGTTTATTTTTCGTTTGGATAAGGACGAAAGTTAGGGGAGCAGGTATAGGATATTGTGTTTCAATTGAAAAAGTAAATAGTGAATTTTCGGGCTTACATTTCGCGCTATTGTTATCTTAGCGTAAACAATTTTAGTTTCAATTTAAAAAACAGATTTTTGCTGCTCTATGTTAGAACCAGAGTCGCAAATAACAGCGTTTACAAACCAAAATGAATGTTTTCGTATGAAAGATTAGGGAAAATATTTAAAATAAACATGCACTCTTTTCAATGACGTATAAAATGCAGCGTTTCGTTTCGTTCGACAATATCCTTTTTACATCTTATCTGAATAAATTGCTTATAAAAGTGTAAAAAAATTTAAGCTTGAGGCAGTTAAACAATTTAACAAGCAAGTAAAAACTCCTTTCTGAGAGCCCGAGCTGTAAAGCTTTCATTGTTCTATTTTTAATACGATGCCTTATCTTCTCTCAGATATACAATTTAAATTTGACTCCGACGCGCGGCTTCATTGTTTCCGCCAGCGTTCGTTTATATATTTCTAAGCTAAAGTTACACAAAGGAAGTCTCGCAAGACAGTTTCCTTTATTGTCTGGGTTGAAATGCCTCAGCCAGATGAGCCTCCCGTCAAGTGCAACGGGTCTATATTTGTTTACGAACTTTTGAATAAAAAGAAACCCTTCAACGATCGGAAGTTGACGTAACTGCCGTTCATAACCAGCATTGTTGCATAGGTTATGAATGAGGGTGAAGAGAAAAGTATTTTATTTTTATTACTCGGTGTGAAATATAATTAGGTTCGTTAGGAGTAGAGTATCAAAATAATCAAGTAATTAATTATAGCGAAATTTTGTGGAAAATAAAAGCCATTAATAATGGAATTGTTTACAGCCACTCCAACTAATGAGTTCAATTACCAGTCTTTTGAATGGATTTAATGGCCACATGCTCGTTCGTTGTGATTGCTTCGACGAAGAATCATAATAAAATATAATAAAGCTGTTATTCTTGATTTGATTACAAAAAAATTTATTAGAAATATTAAAATTATCAAGTACATAATGTGCAGTATTGATAAAACGTTCTATTTATTTGATAAATTTCAAAGCAACCAAAAAAAAAAATTATATTCATAATTTGATGAACATAATTTATGCAAATATTTAAGGATTACCACAAAAATATTAATTGACAATAGATTTAATTAATATTAACCTTTTTAATTTAGTCACAACCTGAAGGACTATCCAGCAAAGCAAACCGTAATTTCTCAACTCACCTCCAAAAAAACCACCCCGCGTAATAACTTTAATGTAACGTCTCGCGCCATGAAGAAACAATTGCTCTCCTTCGCGCTCCAAGATTAGGAAAAAAAAAAAAAAAAAAAAAAAAAAAAGAAAAAAAAAAAAAAAAAAAAAAAAAAAAAAAAAAAAAAGAAAAAAACAAAAAAAAAAAACGAAAAAGAAAATATAAAGAAGCAAGCAACACAGGAAAATTGTCCGCTTAAGTTCGCGCAATTTCGCTCGCTCGCGCAGCACTCGGTGAGTTATTCGCGCTCAACGGCTAAAGAAGCGAGAGCTGAATCGCTGATGCGTCATGTGCGCGTACGTGTGCCAGGCTGTTCGCGAATAAATCATCGGAGTGCTGTGCTACTCCCGCCGCCGCGAATTTCCGCATATAACGCGCCACTGCGGCCCTTCTCCGTTTCGTCTCGAGCGAGCGAGCTCTTTGCCCATTTTTTCGAGGCCCGAGGAACGCTCTTCTCATTGTAATCAGGCATTTCTCAGTCGCGCGAGGAGAGCTGCGCAGTTTTTCACTGAATGCACCTTGGAATGTAGCTCGGGTAGTTGATGGAATGACGAGAGAGTGTTTTGTTTATTAGGTTAGTTTGGCTGAGGTTTTGTGCTCATTTGTGAGATAGTACATTTGTACGATGAGGTGAATTATTGGATAGAAAATTGTAGTTAATACAGCAGTGATAAAATTGAAGATTATACTTTTTATATATTTTAATGGAATTTACACACTGAGAAAAAAATGCAGTAGTTATTTTGATCAGGCTTAATTGAATAAATTACAATTTTCTTGTGAGAACTACATTTTTTTCTCAGTGAATGTAACTTGAAACTACATCTTCTGTGATATTATGATTTTAAATAATTGAAAACTGAACGAATTCACAATTATTTTATGTAATTTAGAAAATTAAATCATACATTCACTGGATTAATAAAATATAACAAAAATTCATTACAGAATTGTTTTAAATAAATTATTTTTAATAAAATGATTTAATAATGTTTAGCAAAACTTGCCATATTTACACCTTTATTTCTTGTTTTATATATGAAAATAAAAAGAAATAATTAAAAAATCTTTTTTTTTTTTTTTTTTTAATAAAACAACAATTTATATACACTTGGCTTGCTATACCGGACTCAATCTACTTAATGCATGAAGACTTGTATGTACTACCTACGCTTTTTCTCGTGCATGCGCAGAGAAAAACGAGGTCACGCGTGTTTTTTTATTTCATACTTCTTCGTTTGTTTGTTTGACAAACAATAAACGGGTCACTTGTGCAGTTTCCTTTGAAGTCATCCAGACTGCCACGCTCTCCCGAACACCGGCCTTTCCTCGTCTATGTATCCCATTCAGAACGCAATCATTTGCAATTATAACAACTCTTTCAGTTCCCTTCACAAAAGAGCACTTGTTCGACTAAAAATACGGATCTCAAAGTCAAAACAACCCCTGACGCACAGCCCGTCGACTGCCTCCTCCTCTGCTCTCACGCAAGCCGTTAGCACGACCCACATTTTTCTCATGCATCACTTTAATTAATATTTAGCTCTCTGATTACTCCGGCTGCCACTCGCGGTATCAGCGCGTGAAATTTCAAACGCGCATGACGCGAGCGACAAACGCGCGTCCTGAAGAGAGAAAAAGAAAACAGTCCTTTTGGATGCGCGCGTAGCGAGGGTGTCGTTTCGTTAGTTATCTCGCGCGTGGACGTATCGCCTCGAAAAGACGAAGCGGCTGAAAAGACGAGTGAGTGCGCGTCTCGAATTTTTCGAGAGAACGCAAAGATTCCTCGGCAGAAAGAGACGCATTGTTCTTTTTTTTTCTCCCTTTTCCGCTTTTACGCGAACTCTCGCTTTTTTCGAGATAAAAGGCGCTGTTTTTTGTTTATTGAAATGCATTTTCGTCAGTCGTATTGTTTGCTGTTTGCGCACGCCGACGGCTGGAGGATGCGTTTCGATATTGCGAGGAATGCGCGTGTACATAATATCGAACGCGGAAAAGAAGCGTAAAAGAAAGGTGTAGTAGTAAATGTAAGTTTCTTTTATGTTTTTCATATTTGCAGTTCCTTTCAGCTGTGTATCTCAGTTTTATTTTTATGCGCCTTTTTCAAATTTATGTGAATTCGCTATTCCTTGTTCTTGTATGTATAGGGGATTATTAAAAAAGAAATGTAAAATATAAATATTATAATAAATAATATTCAGTAATAAGGCGAAATAGCGTAATGACTGCTAAATCCTACTATCTTTATTTGAATGTAAGATAGTGCCTTTCTATCGATCCCGTATTGAGGCTTTAAAATAAAACAGAGTACATGGAAACGATATTGGTTCCAGAAGGAGTACACTATTTCCTTATTTAAATTGAAAAAATGCAGGTGAGTTGGAATCATTCTATTTTCCAGATGTAGATAACGATTTCATATGTTACTTGTATTAGATATAAGTATAATAAAAAAATAAATTACCAGTAAGAATTTTTTTCTAAAATAAATGTAAGAAAAAATTTTAGTAAAAATATCAAGTTTATAAAATTGAATATACGCAGATTTATTTAATAGTATTCTCTTAAATGTAAAATATTTTAAAATAATAAAAGGTTCATTCTACTCCCACGAACATAAAAAAAATATTTTCTTGTAACCTTTTTTCATCTGAAATTCATTTCGAAGCCTAATTAAACCCATATCCGCCTCGAAAACAACCTAATCTCTACCATCCCTCAAAAATGAACGATCCCACTAATTTAACAAAACTTCGCAAAACAAGCCCTTCTATTTTCCAACAATTCAGCGCACCAACCCACTCATCAGCAATAAAAAAGAAAAAAAAGAACACAACCGCGACCGAGCGTAATCTTCAAAAAGAAGAAGAGAAAAACGTATTACCCGCACGCTTTTCGCAGTAATTAACGGGAAACCAGCCCATCTGCGTCCGGAAAAAGGGGGAACGAGCCGCGAGCGACACATATGAAATGCTTGTGTGCGCATGAATGCACCGCGTGAAAACTCGTTAAAAAGCCTGCGAGCGACGTTGGCCTCGTAACCCTGATACACAGTGCGCCTTTTAAAAGCTTCAGCAGCGCCGCGCAATTGTGCCCGCAGTGACAAAAATGTGGGCGACTTTGTTGCCGTCTTCGCGCGTGTATCGGCTTGAAAGACGGGTTTTGCTTTCAGAGGTGCGCGAATGGATGTTTCGTTTGTTTCAAGAGATGTCGGATCTGCGAGTTTGATGAATGGAGTTTGATGCTATTGGAGAGATGCAGGCGCGGACGCACCTTTTTTTTTTAAATAGATGCGAGATTTTATTTGCGTGCGAGCTGGTTAAGTTGCTAGGGAGATGAGGTTTTGTTGCAGTAATTAAAATGTTTTAATTAGAGAAATTGTTTGAATGGATTATTTATGATTATTTTTGTTTTTTTGGAATTTTTATTTAATGAAAATGTGAGAATTTACTTAGGTCTCTAAATACTGTTTCTCAAAAATACATTGATACATAAAGTGTAAAAGGTTATTAAACGTTCAAAAGTTTATTTAACAAAATATTTAATATATTATTATTAAACATATAAGCTTTTTAATTCATTTAGTCAAACATAATTAATTCGTTTGGTGCATAATTTACTGAACGATGCAGCTATACATTCTTATGCTGTTAATAGTATTTATTGCTTTTTTTATTTATGTTATTATGATAAAGAATATATTTCCTAGCCACTGAATTGCAAATGAAATTAATTATTTCATCACATATAATTGCTAACGGTCAAAAACAGATCTGCAAATTTTTAATTTCCTTTTTTTTCCTGTTAAATTAACTGACAAATATTTGTTAATTTAACGAATAATAGGTATAATAATGATACAAATTACTAAATTTATCTCAACTTTGTCCATTAACTGAAACAAACAGACTGTTCAAAGCGGCACCTTTAAGATTAAAAATCTCTTTAAAAAGGATCGAGTTCCTTAACCTTTCCTTCACCGTGGAGAAAATAAAAACACTTTCATTGTCTCTAGTTTTAATTATCCAGACTCAAAAGCTACACAGCAGACCGAAGAACGTCAAGAAAACCAATAGAGTCATTCTAGGATTTAAAAATCCATCCACCTCTCCTCTCCCCCACCACCCCTAAAAAAAGCAAAGCGCAAAACGTAAGCCCCCATTAAACGAGCGCGAAATTCTCTTCAACCAGCTTCACCTCATAAAGGAACAAGAACCATAATTCCGTAATAAGTATCCGGCGCTTGGACCTGCGTTTCTTTTATCGCTCGCGGAGTGACGCACTCAAGGGCGCAGATAACGAGACGACGAGCTTGCGTTCTCCCCTCCCCCCTTCCTCCACTCCACCAAAGAATAACACAGCGAGAAAGAGCGGCAAACTATGATGAACTACTATAATAAGGAATCCCCGTGGGAGCGAGACGAATTTCAGCGAGAGGGCACAAAAGGTAGGAGCAAACGTCGGTTCGTTTCGTTGCTCCGACGACTATTATAATAATAATCCTATTTGTAACAATGCGACGGCGGCGCAGATACAAGAGGCAGCCCGCTGCATTCAGGAGCTTGCGTCGGCTGTGTATATCGGAGAGGAAAAGCTCTCTTGCTCGCTCCGTAGCGGAAATCACGAGCGAGTTTCCGATTCTTATTTTTGCGCTTTACTGCGACGTCTCTTTGCGCTAGGGAAAGCTCTGGGAGTCTTTTGAGTGAAGGGAAATTAAGGGGGCCAGTCTGAGTTGAAATCACTGAAAATGAATAAAACTTTTATTACTATTTAAATATTATAGCTTTTGTCAATATAAATTTTTTGTACTTTCTATATACATATTACAGATCATTTTTGCACATTTAAGTGATCTATATTTTCCTTTAAGTCTCTAATACCGCTCATCTTTAAGAACCTTGAATTTTGACTATCTTACCCACTTATATATCACTTTTAAATAATTTATTACTAAAATTTTGCACACAAATATCTCTAATAATTATTTGTTGAGTTTTTTTTGAAAAAGTAATCCGTTCATTCTGTAGTGGTACTCAAAAAGAGTATTTTAAGCCCAATCTGGTATAAATTGATGAGCTAGTTGGCAAAAAAATCCGTGGTAAGTGGGTAAAATAGCCAAAATTCAAGGTTTTTAACGGTAAGTGAGACTTAAAGAACAATATGGATCACTTAAATGTACCAAAATGATCTGTAATATGTAAGTAGAAAGTACAAAAAATTTATGTTGATAAGAGCTATGATATAATATTTTAAATAGTAATAAAACTTTTATTCATTCTCAGTGATTTCAACTGTTTCTGCTAGAGAATTTGGTTGGTTTTTATTATGTTTATGGTAATTAATGTCTTGAGAGTGTCTAAAGTGCCGGGGCGAAAAATAAACGGTTCAAAGAACTGGCTGTAACTGTTAACTGAAATGATTATTCAAAAGCTTATTAAAACAATTCCTTTGTGAAATATTGTAGGAATATTAAGTAGATTTCGGAATAATCTAAAAATAATTAATAAATAAATTGAAAATTTAATGTTTACGCATGAAATAAAGTAAACTATTTACTTTGATTCTCTAAAAATAAATTTAGATGTTTTGTAGAATCCTAAATAAAAACACTTTAGATTAATAAATTTTCAGCTTTATAGTAACTTATTGACTTTTATTATGATTGAGATCGCAATTAAACAATTAGCAATTATTTCTAATTATATTGGTTAAATCGATTCATCGAAAACAAACGAATAGTTCAATTTATTGCGTATCCTGCGAAGTCATTATTAAAATCGTCACGGTGATTCTAACACAGTAATTCGAATATCTAGCGTATTTAGGATGGAAATTCAAATTTCTCGTTCAATTATTCGATATTATAGAGGCACCGCGAACTTGCCAAACGATAACTATATAATCGATTTTGCAATCAGTGACACGAACAGCTGAAGCAACAACGTTACATCATTTTCATCACAATGTCACGTACTACGACTAAACTGTACAATACGAATTAACCATGCTGCTTTTCAAAATTTACATTATCACTCAATAATTTGGAATAAATTGTAAAGCTCCGTCGCGATTCCAATCAATTTAACGATTACACTTAATTATACTTCAGAATAAAACGTAACCTTGATATTCATCTTACTAAAGCAAGCGCAGGGCTCATCAGCTGTTCACTTGAATTTTAATTAGCGTCTTCTGCCTGAGTGCTGCTGCAGTTTTCCCTATTGCATATCAAAGAGCGAGTACGCGTACGCGCGCCCGCGTGCTGCACTTCACTTTCTCTCTCCCCCCGCTGCGCGCGCTCTTCAAACCGAAAAAAAGCAAGGAATAGAGAGAAGCGCAAAAAATCCACTAGCTGTGGGAAAAGCCGCGCGGCAAAGAAGCCTACTGGAGAAAGAAAAGTATTATTATTACCAGCTGTTGAAAAGTATAAAAAAGAAGAGAAACTTATTGTTTCCCTCCCCCCCCCCTTTTCACGTGCAAGCTTCTTTTTATCTCTCTCGGACCGGGATGAGGCTGGGGTGTACGCAAAAACGCGGCGGAATATTTGCGGGAGACAACGATCTTTTTAAAAGTTTCGAGACCGACCCCTGCCAGAGAGCCGGACATCGCTCAAAACTTGCGGCCGTTACACGCGCTAAGGTGCCGGGAGAAAAAGGAGCGGACAGATGGACAAAGACCGCGAGGATGGGGGTGTAAAAAAGTATGTTTTAGGAGGTCTAGACAGCGACTTGGATTATTATTTGTGATGCATCGTAGAAATTAACTTGTGAGGGTCGATTATTAGAGTAACTTTTCGTTATAACTTTTTATTTTCTATTTTATTTTTTATATTACCGAAATAAACTTTGGTGTGATGCAGTGTTATGATTATACTGTGCAATATTAATTTCATTAAAATAATTCCAATCCTGCTTATTAAAACATTACGCTAATTAAATATTTGGATTTTCGAAAAACACCATTACGAAATTACCCTGATGAGCTTTAGCATCAAAAAAGATCAACTGCGCTAAAAATTAAAAATGAAAAAGAACAAGTCCAGCGTAGGAAACTTGAAAGAAGCGCCGAGATAAAGACAAAGGCACAAGAAACTCCGAAGAATGAAAAAGGACAGCAGCCTGAGGAGCACAAGATCGAATGACAGCGCGAGCTTGCGGTGGCAAGAAAGGCGAAATCTCGAGACGCGCGCGGTAAGACAGGAGGACGGAAAAGAAGGCTGGACGTCTTCTCTCGTCGAGTGAGAGAGCAAAGTTTCCCGCAGAGCCGCAAGAGGAAAAGCCCAGCGCTGCGAAAATCCGACGGGCATTTGCATTTCTGCGCGGCCAAGCCGAGAGAAGTGTATTGTGTTACGCCTTGCGAGAAATCGAGCTTATATGAAATATAGGTATACTAGCGGTGCAGCTGATTCTTTTGCCTTTTTTTTCTTTTTGCGCGCGTTTTCTTGTTTTGCGAGAGGGAGCAGAGGATTTGTACGCTTCTTTTCTATGCAGAGATGTTTTTGCTTATTTCTGTAGTACATCGGTGGTGATTTCTTTTTGTTCTTTCGTTCGCTTATGATAAACCGGCAGAAGAGGGGTGGGTTACGTTTGTTACGCAATTTCGCCGTGGAATGAATGAACATCGGCGACGTCGCGATAACACCGGAGAGAATCGGAGAGATGCGAAGAATGGAAAACTAGGTATACTCTGGATTTCTCGAGCGTGTACATCACGTACATTTGAAATATTGGGAACGTATGTGCGAGCATATTCAATTTTGCCGAGGTGTACGAGGGTTTTACTGCTGATTTTACGTCTTCGATGTTTCGAGGGCCTTTGTTTGTACTTCTGAAGTATGAATAAAATAATTTGTATAGATGCCACTTTTAATGTGATGTAAAGTTACATTTTTTTTAATTATCTATTTGGAAACATTTATAACAATTTGTAATTTTTAAATTAATAATGTTTTTGTATTGTATATTATAAATTTTCAGAAACAACTGGGCTCTCTATATTATTGCGATTACTCATTTACACACCTCTTTACAAAAGTACATTGTGTAAAGTGGACTTCATTGCTCGCTGCTTTAAATATGAACAAAACTGATAACAAAATACTTATGTATTAATACATCCATACTCCCACACGCGCGCACACACATTACCTATTATCTATCATCTATTATCTTGTATCTTTTGTCTATTTTATATGTAGATGTATTTAAAGAGCAATGTCTTGTATATATGTGTGTGTATATATATATATA
>JAPYZB010006005.1:0-10887 GCA_030522745.1 Eupelmus kiefferi | reverse complement strand
TTGAAATTAGTTATCAATTAAATGAATTTTTGATTGATAATTGATTTTTAATTATCAATTAAACTTTCGTTTAATTGATAAATGATTTTTAGTTATCAACTAAACGAAAGTTTAATTGATAATTAAATCGTCAATTATTTAATTATTAATTCTTAATTTGCCATTTTCGGA
The DNA here is from genome assembly GCA_030522745.1 of Eupelmus kiefferi. NCBI lineage: Eukaryota > Metazoa > Arthropoda > Insecta > Hymenoptera > Eupelmidae > Eupelmus > Eupelmus kiefferi. The sequence continues at coordinate 10,716 of JAPYZB010006005.1, read as the reverse complement.
ACACTGTTCGGCGCTTCGGCTGTCCGAATGCACGCTTCGGATAGCCGAGGTGCGCTGCGTACGCCGAGGCGCGCTGCGTACGCTGCGAGACACCTTCGGCACCCGACGATCCACGCCGCGGCGCGCTAAAGCCTAGAGCTCAAATGTTAAGAGTTCCCTTACCGCCAACGCAATACATGAGCGGACCGCAAGGGCGCGGTTGCGTCTCTAAGCTCTGTAGAGACTTTTAACAAGCAATACTTACCCAGTTATTCGGCAAATACGAGGATGGGTGAAAGCAACGAGATAAGTTTATTTGTTTTTTTTGCTTGGCTGAGCGCCGAGGGTACATCGCAAATAGTGCTAGCGCCCTCCTCACTACGAATGCACTATACAATTTATTTCTTGGAGGTTTTGTCCACCTTTAACCACAAATTCGAGATCTAAAATTCAAAATAGCGGACCCTTATATTTCTATTATTACATTTGTCGACATAAAATTTGTTTCTTAGGGGTTTTGGCTACTTCTAACTGCGAATTTATGTCCGAAAATTGAAAATGGCGAATTCAAAATGGCCGACTGCTATATCAGTATGATTGGATTTATCGCTATGAAATTTATTTCTTGGAGATTTTTGCAACCTGTAACCATAAATTGAAAGTTTAAAATTGAATAGAGCGAATCTAGCATAGCCAGCAATACATATGATTATCAGCTATATTGCATCCGACATTTTAAACATTCATTCTCCATCTTCAAATCTGTAGACCTCAAACAATACTAGTATAAACATCGATCATATGGAATCCGTTATTTTTAACTTCTAATTTATCAGTCATACAAATGGATCCTCCACATTGGATCCTCCATTTTCAATTATCGATCTCTAATTTATGGTTAGAAGTATTGAAAACTCTTTAGAAAAACATTTTGCACAGATCAATCTAAGCGTTATAAAATCGGCTTGTAGTCAACGAAAACCAAAACCCCCAAGAAAGAAATTTTACAGAATCAAAGATAATAACACAAAACAGCAGTTGGCTGTATTGGATCCGCCATTTTGAGCTGCCGCCTTCGATTCATGATCACCGGTCCCTAAGTTTTCCAATAAATACATTTTAGAGCGGTAAATCTAAAAATTCATATTTAAAGGTCAGCCATATTGAATTCACCAGAAGTAACCCAAATCCTCAAAGATAGGAATTTTATAGCGAGAAATCTAATATAATTTTCTAATATAATTCTAATATGATTCTAATATAATTTTCACCTATGTTGGTTCGAATTTGTGGTCAAAAGTAGCCAAAACATTTAAGAAATAAATTTCATAGCGATAAATCTAATAATACGAATATAGCAGTTGACCATGTTGGATTCGCCGTCTTGAATTTTTGAACATGAATTCGTGGTTAGAAGTAGCCAAAACCGCCTAGAAATAAATTATATGGCGATAAATTTAATAATACTAATGTCACTGTAGGCCACGTTAGATCCGCCATTTTGAATTTCAGACCTCGGATTTGCGGTCAGCGGTAGCCAAAACCCCCATAAAAATTCTATAGCGATATTGTATAACATTTAAAGATTCACTTTTTTAATGTTCTTAAAATCGGATTTTTAATATATATAATTTTTTAATATTAAAATTTCACACGTTTGCAATAGTCACTTTATTTATTATTTGCATGACACCAATCCAGCTTCGAGTTTACGAACGATATACTACTCAGTCAATGTACGATCAAGGTGATCAAGGTGATCAAGGCGGAATCAAGGTTGAATCAACATTGATATCAAGGTTGATATCAACCTTGATATTTTCAGCAGGCTAGCAATCGGTATATCTTTTTGAATATAATTAAATAGCTGAAGGTATATCTTTTTGAATATAATTAAATAGCTGAATTTTATGTCTGTCTGACATAACTACGTAAGGCATCATCCATTCTATGCGTGTAAGTTCGATTTTGTAATCTTCGTATAAAACACCTCTAGCATTAGCTTTTTCTATATTTTGTTGTATAACTGCATTTAAATCAGTTCTTGATCGTGTCAACAAGTTGTGGGATTCGGGCCCACCAAGGAGAGGTAGAAATGAGTTTGAGAGATTAGTTCAAAGTTATTTATTGAAGAGCTCTGCGACTAGGCGCTAGATGAATGAACGGAACTAGACTAATTATACATAGTGCGATCGCAGTGATGCTCTGCTCTGCTCTGATGGTACGCCTGCGCAGTAGCGCTCTCATGCATACGCTTGTGCATGTCTGCGTGTGCGCTCGAAGCGGCGCTCGCTTGACGCGGTGGAGATTGTATCTACGCTGTGCATGTTTACATGTGTGTGTGCGCTTAAGGCGCTATTCGCTATACTGTGGAACTTGTCCCTACATCACTCCCCCTATCTTTTATTTCTTATTTATTTTAGATTTGGAGTTAATATTGTTACATTTTTTAATGAAGATAGTACATCTTAAAAATGAATATCACAGTTACATTTCGCGTTCTTGAGTATGTTTTACAGTCTTATAGTTTGCTTATTTTTATTTTGCAATTGTACGCAAAAAAAAGAATACATTTATTGTCGCTAGTTTATGCTCGTTCATTGGTTAAGGCAACTAAGTAGTCTATACGCTTCCTAATTTTTACTTAATCGTGCATTACTTAACTATAGTTTTTTATTTGTACTTATTCGTTTGATAAGGCACGGTTTAGTACATAGCTTATTTTTATTAGTTATACGCTTACAATTATTAACGCATGCTACACACAGATAGTTACGCTGTTTTTAAGTGCACCTTTAGGGTGCATTTACAAGTGCCATTGCATTGGCCACTTTTATTATTATAATGTTGTGTTTTTTTATATACATTGCTGTAGTTATAATAATTAAGTGCGTCTAAAAGGCATGTGCAAATGTATATTGGTAGGTACACCTGAAGGTGTGTTCGTTTCTACATGAAATGTGTACACCTGGAAGGTGTGTTCGTGTATGCATTATTGTACACTTAATAGGTATGTTCGTGTATGCTTTTATCTGTATACCTGTAACGTATATTAGTGTGTGTATTTGCATTATTTTGCCAGTGCTAGTTCTCTAATTAGGTTACGCTCACTGGATACGCATTTAATCACACTTATGCGAAGACATTTTTTCGTTTCAAGTCTGTGTGTGTATTTGCATTATTTGACAGTACTAATTATCACATTGGATTACTTTGACTGGATAAGCATTTTATCACGCTTATGCGAAGACATTTTCATCTCAAGTCTGTGTATGCATTTACATTATTAATACACTGCGAGGAATTGCGGGTGGTATCGGGCATGTAGATCTGACATCTGACCGCGGTGAAGTTGAATGACGGCACCCTGTTTACGACATCCGAAATAAAACGCTGGTTAAAGGATTTATTGCGCTTATTTTTTCGCTCAAGAGTATTAGTTATAGACACCTCGCGCACCCGAAGGGTGGCAAGGGTCTCCAGGGTGTCATCAATGCCCGGATGGTAGGGCAACCTCAACGCGGTCAGATTTGCTAGGCTGGAAAAATCCAGACTACCCTGCGGAACGTCTAGACCCGTGTAGTCTATTGAGCGAAGCGCTGGTGCAGAGTTGATAAAGTCTTGCAGGCTCTGCTCTAAGTAGTGGTTGCCTTTCATACTAACAAGGAGAGTGTCACACCTATGGATCTCAGATCTTAATGAAACTTTGGGATATGTTTTTAGGTGCTAAAATATGATTAAAGCCGCAGCCATACGGTCTAACGCTTCGGAATACTCAAGTTATTGACATTTATGGTCTTATTTTAAGGCAAATATGGAAAAAAAGAACTTCTCCTTGAAGTGCGACTAATATAGTCAAGAGATGTCCTACATAAATTTGCTATATCTAAAAATAAAGTATAGAAATCAAGCTTTGATTTACTGTTTTTAGAATAAAGAATCAGTAATTAGAACCAAAGTTACGCTTGTTTAAAGTTAGGTAATATAAGTGTACCGAAAATCATAAATTCCAACCTGCAAAATTTCATAGTTAATAAATATATTTTTGTTGTTCAATTTTAAATAACCATAATTTTGGTTTTAATTACTAATTCTTTATTTTGCAAACGGCAAATTGAAGCTTTATTTTTCCACTTTGACTTTAGCTATAGGAAATTTATTTAAGACATTTCTATAGATTAAATTAGTCTTATCTCAAGGAGAAGCTCTTTTTTTACATTTTCCTTAAAATAAGACTACAAAAATCAATAACTTGAGTTTTTCGAAGCGTTAGACCGTATGGCTGCGGCTTCGTTCATTTTTCAGTGCCTAAAAACATGTCCCAAGTTTTATTAAGATCTGAGACCCGAAGATGTGACACTCTTCTAGTAAGTTCCTCCAGGTACGGATGCACGTGGAGGACAGGCGCGTAAGTAAAATCCAGCGATTCGCTCGACGACTGAACTTACTCCAGTCTAAAGGTCTTTTACCTGTTGGACAGGTTAAAAACCCTCTCCGGAACCATGACCTCGTTTCTGTGGTGTCCAGAAGACAGGCGCTCCTCCACTCAAGAGAGACGCACCGTCGGGTTGTTGTGGATTGCTAATCGTTTGACACCCTCGAGGCTGATCGTCTTCTCGAAAAAGCCCGTGGTTCTACCTATTATAAGGATATCTATTTGAAAACGATGGATCAGCGTCACGAGTATCCTTGGAGTTGCCCTCACGCCGCGCAAGTTCACGCCCATGAGCCGCGTCCTACTTCTCGCCGCGGGCTGATTTTTAATAATTTGATTTAAGAACATAGAGAAGGTTAGCGTTTTCATGGGCCAGCAATTGTCCACGGTGATACTAAAAGGATAAAATTGTCGTGCATCCTCCAAAATTTTGGCAAATCGACTCCGAGCGAGATAACGCAAAGAGCTCGAGTCGAAGTGCAGCCGGCCTAGCTTCGCACCGACCCTGCGCCGCCCATCAAGTGCAGCAACAAGCGCAAGCTTATCGTCATCGTCTAAGTGTCGAATCACATTCGCGAGAATGTGGTCCATGCAGAGGATTCTTTCAGGGACGGAGGTGGACCTCTGACGGTCCAAAGCCACCAGTGGTGAGCTGGCGTTTGGTATATCTCTAGGGGTGCCAATTTTAATACACCTCTCGTCACCCCAAGGTCCTCTGGCCGCGAAAAAAATTTTGCTGCGCAGTGCATTGCACTGCATCCTGATGGAAGACGCAAGACCCTCGCAGATGATACGCGCGCTGCAGGCGTTCGGCATCACGTATATGTCGGTTATAAAGAATCCCGACTGTCCGCAAGCTACCAGCGTGTTGTTCAGTGCCTTTTTTGTGGTTCTATATAGATTGTGTAAAAACAATATGAGAACAGACCGGCCGCCCACGAACAGTACAGGGAGTTTACGTTCGCTTACGGGGAGTATTCGCATCACTGACTTTAGGGATGAGCGGTTCAGAGCGTTGTAACGCTCCTGGCACGTTTGCCCGAAGTGGTCCCGGAACACCTCCAAGTGCATCTCCGCAAGGTGGAAATCGTGGCGCTGCGGGGAATCAGCCGGGGTTGCAGCTATTGCCCCGCGTAGCTGCTCCAGCAAAGTGTCGACCGCCTTTCTGGCATTTTCCACCTTGGTCCAGCCGCATATAGAAGTCATTACTCCTTGCAAGCTGGATAAAAAGGTGGGTGCTAGTAAATGAAAAGAAGAAAAAGGGAATGCGCCAGGTTAATATATGCTTGCTTAGAGCAGTAGGTATGAGCTAGCGTATTTTATTTGCAATGCCTAAGCAACTATCGACCTTTCTTTCTGTTTAATATATTAGGAATAAATGTAGCCTTTTTGGGCTTGGGGGTGCTGTTAGATGTATGAGAGTTTTTATATTTTCCGGGCTCTAGTGAGTCCGTGTCGTTACATGAGACGCTCTCTGGAGGTTTCTCGCGTTCCGGGGTTTCGCATGCAACGTTGTCATCGTTGGTGTCGTGCGGTATGGGGTTACTGTTATCGCTAGCTGCGCATGGTAAGGTTACATGAGTATTTTTATTGTTATCGGCATTCTTCCTGGCGTGAGATGGATTTTGAGGAATGTTTCCGGACGACGACCCACTCTTATCGCTTTTTTCATCGTTCCGAATCAATGCCGGTATAAACAGCGGCTTAGCAACAAATCCCGTGTTTGTTGTGTGAGGAGTTTGCTGTTGGTTTGCTGTGTGAGTGTGTGTGGTGTGATTGTGTGTGTGATTGGTTCGACGAGAGAAAATTCGCGAGTTCACCCTCATTTGCTTTGGTAGTTGTTGGGAGATGACCGAGTTCGTCCCTTAAGTAATGCGCTGGTTTAACGCGTTCTATATTGACCGTGACGTTTTTGCCATTTTTCTCTATTGTGAGTGTACTTTTATCTGGGTGCCTAGAATAATTTTGTACCGACCCGTATATAGCTGTGTGAATGGTGACTTGACTGCTTTGATTTTTTCGAAAACATGCGTACATGTGTCTAGATCTTTATAGCCGAATGATTTGAGGTTGCAGTGGTGTGACACAGCCACAGGTTTAATTTGTCGAATCGAGTCCCTGAATTCCGGTAAAAAAATATCATTATCTATGCTAGTTGAATCACGGAATTCAACCAATTCACCGGGAATCGATAATTTAGTGCCATAAACAAATTTCGCTGGGCTTGCATCTGTGTCTAGGCGCATGCGCGTGCGTAACGCTAATAAAACGGTAAAAAGCACTCTCGCCCAGTTGGTTTCTCGCGTGAGGCATGCTATCGTGGTTATAAGCTGCCTGTGCCATCTTTCGATTACTCCATTGGCTTGCGGATAGTAAGACGTTGTCCGAGTTCGATTTGTTCTCAATAGATGGAGCGAAAAATGCGTGCGCGACAGTCGGTGCTGATATATCCGCTAGAGACGCTGCCTGCCATCTATCATTGTTAGCAAGTATCTATAGCCTTCACTCGGAGGCAGTGGCCCTACGATGTCAATGTGAACGTGTGAAAATCGCGCGTCCGGTTCCGTAAAGTGACTCGGAATGACTTTGTTATCGCGCGTAACTTTTGCGCGCTGGCATTCAATGCAGTTACTGTACAGTTCTCTAATTTCTTTTGACATTCGTAGCCAAAAGTAATGCTGCCTAATGAGCCTATCGGTAACGCGACCGGAGGGATGCGCGTTATTATAATGAAAAATTTTAAAGGCGTCGCGTCTAAGTGTTCGTGGCATAAGGGGTCTGAATGTTTGTGTTAGAAAGTTGCAATAGATTTCTATACGTTTGAGTCCGCAGCGCAGTTTAGTTAATTTTAAGGGATGGTCAGGATCATTGATAATGCACTTCAGCTCGTTATCGCGCAGATGCTCGCTGGATATCTTCTCCAGCGTAAAATGCGTTGGGAAATTAAAAGGTGCTATGCTTGCTAGATTCTTTTTGGCGGAGGGTTCGCCGTTTGATGCTTCATCGGTCCAGCTAGAGATGACCGGATCGATAGAAGGATCAATGCGTGAGAGCGAGTCCGCAACAAGGTTGTCTTGACCTCGCAAGTAGCAAATTTGCGCATTATATTGGGAGATAAAAGACAGCCTGCGCGCACGAATTGGCGTCCAATTATCCGAATTATAGCTGAGTGCATAGATGAGGGGTTCGCGGTCTGTGCAGATTTTAAATTCTCGACTCTCTAGAAAGTAGTTAAAGTGTTTAAGTGCCTCGTATATTGCGGTCAGTTCGCGATCATAGGCTGAGTAACGCGTTTGTGGAGGTGTGAATTTCTTGGAGAAAAATGATAGTGTCTGCCAAGGGCCATCGACATTCTGCTTCAAGGAAGCCCCCATTGTAGTTACGTGTATCTCCGCTCCCTCACATGGAAAAGCTAAATTTGTTATAATAGCGAGGTCTTTTTTGATTTTTTCGAAGGCTGATTCCGCGTTCGCGTTCCAATAAATCACAGTTTTTTCTCTTTCCTTATTACCTTTTATGAGTGCGTCTAAATGTCGCAATGTGTTTGCCATGCGCGGAATGGCCTTTCGATAAAAGTTTGCGAGGCCGAGAAATCTACGTAGGTCTTCTATAGTCTGGGGCTTAGGAAAGGCCCAGATTGCCTCTATTAGTTTAGGATCCGGCTTAAGGCCATCCTTATCTACAGTGTGCCCTAGCAATATCAATCGTTCTGCCCCGAAAATACATTTTTTAAGATTAAAGTGCAAATGAAAATCGCGCAATCTCTCCAGTACTTTACGTAAGTGCTCCGCGTGCTGCTCTGATGAGGCGAAGGCTACAAGGATGTCGTCAATATACGCAAAGGCGAAGTCTAAGTCACCCAGTGCTAAATTTACATAACGCTGGAACGTTTGTGACGCGTTACGAAACCCGAACGTCATAAGGAGAAATTCAAATAGTCCGAATGGGGTAATAACCGCCGTTTTATGGACGTCATCGGGAAAAATTGGAATCTGTAAGAATGCACTTTTTTAAGTCAAGTGCAGAGAAAATAGTCTTTCCATGCAGGTGGCTGGAGTATTCGTGTAGATTGGGGATGGGATACCTATCCAGCACCGTCGCCTGGTTTAATCTACGATAATCTTCGAAAATTCTCCACTCCCCGTTTTTTTTCAAAACCATATGTATGGGAGTGGCCCAGGGGCTTTTTGAGGGCTTGCATATACCCGATTTACACCATTTCTCGAATTCACTTTTCGCTATTTTAAGTTTTTCGGGGGGTAAGTGTCGCGGTTTTTGTGCAGTAGGTGGACCTGTAGTTTTAATGTAATGAAAGATGCCTTGCTTAGATATAGATTCCGATTTGTACACGCCCATAACTGTCGGAATTTTGCCGAGTATGTGTGTGTATTTATTCTTGGGGTCGACGAGGGAAATACACAGGTCAGGAGCTTCTTTATGAATTGCTTTAATTGATTCATTTGTGTTTGCATTAATTAAATTTTTTTTATTTGAATCTAGAAGCAAGTGGAAGTATTTGAGTGCATCCCCTTCCAAGATGGAATATGGCACGTCAGCCACCACAAAGCTCCACTGCAGCTCCTGCTCAAATCCCAAGTCGAGTTTTTTGTGTAAAATGCCTTATGTTTTAATTACCGTGTCGTTTGCCGCGTATGAGCGTAGGTTAGTTTCTTTTGTGACGGGTAAATCATCACGATGGCTCCACCGAGACAAGCAACGGGAAGAGAGTAATAAATAATAAAATATTATTTACTAATCTCTTTTTTTTGCCTAGGTGTGCGGAGTACGTGTGTGTATGTGTGAGGGCGACCAAGCAGCAGCAGACACACCAGCGCCGTCAGCATCATCATCAGCAACAGAAGCGAGCAACGTAATGTCGAATTATTATTAATTTCTGCAAGGCGACGCTCCTGCGTGAGCGTGTGTGAGTGTGCACTTGTGTATGTCTGTGTGCGCTTCTGTGCGTGGCGCGAGGCCCACGAGGGCCGCGAGAGAGCGAGCACCTGCCCTGCGCGGCAGTTGAATTGTGGAGTTGAATTCGGAGAGTTTAGCCGAGAGAGTTGACCGTAAGTAATACGTGAGCGGCAATAGATCTCGCGACGGCGATCAGAGGCAGCTCTAGGCGCCCGGGTATCCACGAGGTCTACGTGCCACAGCTCATGGTGTATTTTGTGTGTGCGGAGTGCGTGTTGTGCGCGGGTTGTGCGCACAGTCTTGTTGTGCGAGTGTGTAATTCGTATTCTTCGAACAGTTGTTATTTTAAATAAAGAGTGAAAAGTGAAATACTTTGTGTGATCATTTCCTTGAGTGTTGTGTTGTCCCGCGAGTATTCAGCGCCGGCGTAAAGGCACGAGGCTCCGTGCCCTGCCTATTACTTGAGTTTATTGACGCGCTGTGTGTAAGTTTTTGTGAGTTTTTGTCCGGGATTCGAGCCATGCATGCGGTTCTCGATAATATATAAAAAGTCAGTCGACCGTGTGTAGAATCACCGTGACACTTTAGTTACAAAATTTTTTGGTTTAGGGATTACGGAGACGAACAGATTTAATCCCGGCTGCGCTTGTCTCCATTACGCACCGAGTTCTTAGTTTAACGCTTGATCATTAGTTTCGTTTCGTTTACACGTATTTGATTGATTCCTTTCATTTTTGTTATTGCCGCGCTTGGTTTTTTTTTAGAGCAATAGATCCAATCGCAAGATTTTGTGCACTTATATGCATTTTTACCAAATTTGGTATGAAAGTGGCAGTTTCGTTTAGTTTCCTTGCTTTTACGGCGTTCGCGTCCAAGCGATTGTGCGCGCGTTCGTTGATTTTTAAATCATACTCTAGATCTATCAGTAACTTGCTTATTATAGATCGCGTCGATTTTCGCCATTATTTCAGTCAATAATTGCGATTCATCTTGTTTTATTTAATTTACTGCTCCGCGATTCTCATATAAATTAGAATGCACTTGATCAGCCAATGTAACCGAGGCTGATTCGTTCGAGGTTGTTACATCATTAATCAGAAAAACTCTAATGTTAGCTGGAAAATTAGCTTTCCATGCTTTAAGTATCAATGGTCGCGGCATCTCCTCCCCCGCAAAACTAAATAATTCATTAAGATACTCTGAGGGTTTTTGTGTGTCAATCTGGCAACCTTTAAATAGTTTTTGCAGTTTAACATCATCGGATTGTGTATATTTTTTAATTAAAATGTCTTTAAGGGGGCACACCACGATTAAAAAAGTCAATTTCGGTCAAAAAAAAAATTTTGCGTTTTATTGATTATTTTGGTAGGAAATCTATCATAGAATAA
>JAPYZB010005994.1:0-11253 GCA_030522745.1 Eupelmus kiefferi | reverse complement strand
TATTACTATTTTTAAAAACATTGTAAATTTTTTTAAAATAATACACACTGTAAAGCCCGTAATTTTCCATCGCTTTTCTGTGCACAAAAAAGGGCCTTTTTCATGCTTTTGTTAAAAAAAGCACAGTGTTTAACAAGGGAGGAAGTGACTTTTTCAAACTCGGATGATTTTTCGAGCACTCGTGTCCGTCTCGGGTGCCCTCGACTCTCACTCGTGCTCAAAAATCATCCTCGCTAGAAAAAGCCAACTTTCCTCCCTAGTTGAACAATATACTATTTCCTGCCCGACTCTTCTGCAAGCATTATTCGCAGATATCTTGTGGCTGAAAAAATAGTTTTTATTACGGTTTTTGCTAAAAAAACAAGTTTTGGTCACTTTTAAAACATTTTAAAATTAAAACTGTAATATAAATCGTAATAATTGCTAATTTCTCAGTAAAATTTTTTTTTTTCATTTGTTTACTCACTTTACTTGATGAAATAAACCGCATCGTAGCGGCTGAATAATAGTAGAAGTGCCTGTAGCTAATTACTCGTGTTTTGGGGGACCCAATTTCGCAGTATATTAGGCTTGTAAGCGCCTGCTGTAAACCCATTTTTTTTGCCTTTTCCCCATAAATCTCTGATATCTGATCTGACTTTATCTGACTTTACATTTAATTTTGTAGCAACTTGAAAGTAAAAAAGAAGTCTTACGAAAATAAAAAATTAAATTTTTTTAATGTTTAAATTTACCTCCCCCCCACACACACTTTGCCGGCAGGACGCTAACGTGCCCTTTGATATACATATAAATTATTTTCTTCAGAAGGGCCTATATACCGAACACATTCGTACTGCCATGGAACTTCTCCAGCAGGGGATAAAAAATAATCTTTTAGGCTGTCTCTCATGGCCAAAGCATTCTGAGGAACGTCAGGATTATTTATAATTGAATCTTGATTTCTTAAACACGATTGGCAGTCGTCTCTCCATCTTCTATTCACCCACGTGCTATTTACATTTTCGGTATCAACAAAATTTGGCGGACAGTATAACTGTCTTTCTGGTACCTGTTCTTCATCATGTTTTTTAAGAAAATTATGGTGATATAGTAAACTTAAAACAATTTTCAAAAGAAATTATGAAAAATCGGTCTATTTAACGAACCAAAGATGTTAATTTTTATTAAAGGGCAGAGCACATATTATCCTCCTACTGGGACATATTATCCTCCTACTTGGAGGATAATATGTGCTCTGCCCTCTAATAAAAATTAACATCTTTGGTTCGTTAAATAGACCGCTTTTTCATAATTTCTTTTGAAACAAAGCAGCACGAACGATAGAGTCTTTGTCTTATATTAAAATAATTTTGTCTATAAAATCAGGATTCACGGCTATTGGTTTTCTTAGAACTCGCCATCGGGAAGACAAAATTCCGAAGGCATTTTCTATGCAACGGCGAGCTCTAGATAGACGATAATTAAAAATTCTTTTTTCTTCATTTAAATTTTGGCCTGGATAAGGTCTCATCATATTTAATGATTGTCCAAATGCTTCATCACCGACAAAGTAACACGGAGTGCGCACGTTACTTCCAGGTAATTCTGAGCTTCCCTTGGGAAGGTTGATCTCACCATTCATTATTGTACTTGCTATCCCACTGTTGGTAAAAATCCCTACATCGCTATGGCTGCCTGCTTCTCCACAGTCAAACAAATTAAATTTATAATTTGCATCGCAAGCTGCGAGCAAAACGATGCTAAAGGATTTTTTATAATTAAAATAAACACTTCCAGAGTTAGATGATGCTTGAATCTGGATATGCTTCCCATCAAAAGCTCATACGCAATTCGGCATATCCCAGTATTGCAGAAAATTGGAAGCTATTTCACGCCACACTTTTTCCTCGGGAGCTCTTAAGTAAAGTGGCTGCAAAACTTTAATTATAGCTTTACAAACTTCTTTTATTACATTTCTCAACGTTGTTTCGCCTATTCGGTATGCTAAAGCTATTGATAGTAGTTGATCTCCGGTAACTAAATATCTATAAAAATAAAATACAAATATAAATAAATAAATAGAAATAAAGAAACAACAGTGTATTGTATATTAAGAACGGAAAGTAGGCGATTATTCAAGTTTGAATACAAAGCAAAATATTTTTTATTTAATATTTTTAATAGCTTTTATATTCACTTTTTATTTACTTTTTCAAAATTTTAAATAAGTTTTATTGGTGCAAAGTTACAATGCCAAACGTTAAAACATCCAAATTGGGTATAACGGTGCATTCAATTTTTCTACGAGTAATGTTATTTACTTACCAAAATAAAATGATAATAAGTTTTAGAAAAAAATTCTTAAGTTTAATATTCTAACATAAAAATTAACAAATTCAGTCGACAGAAAATATATTTTAGTCCAATAAAATACACTGCTCTGTTTCACCCCAATAGTGTGCTCCATTATTCCTCAACAATTTTCAAATTAGCGATTTTTCATGATAGCTTTAAACTTAAGTGCTACGTTATTCCCTAATATACCATATAATTTCGTGTACTTACCTAAGAGTTGCAGCTACTTTCAACTCAGGAGACAGTGCTCGATGATGGAGCTTTAATAAATGTGGTGTCAGCATTTCAAGAAAAGTATTAAAAATATCAAGATGCATTCTTGTGTATGAAAAACAGCTTTGGATCTCCTTTTATTTCTTGAAAAAGATTCGAATAATCTCCAAGAATATTCCTTCTGCAATTTATAGGGCTGACCCACCAACGTCGATTTGTCCATTTATTTTTTCGATTTCTTCGGCGAATTAACGCAAAAGCCATCATCAGCCATATAAAAAATATTTCTGATGTTTCGTCGTCCATGTAGTATCTTATAAAATTTTTTCAAACGTCTTGATGTATGGAAGCTTACGAGGTTATAGTTTCGCGCCGCGTTCGTATGACAGCTTTGCCGCGTGCGTAATTTATACCTATATATGTTGCAAGTTCGCGCATCGTCGTCAAGCAAACGAATATATAGACATACAACAGCATGTAACTCCGTGCCGAAAGAAAACTTTGTGCTAGCTATGACTTCTCAGCGAGGTTCATTTCTAAATTAATTAAATAGTCGCTTCTAGCTTAGGGTTTTATTGTGTATTGCTATTTGCAATGTCACACTTTAAGACTGTATAATTCCTAATCAATGAAGCTAGGCCTTCTTAAATTTGTACAGAATATAGATAATAATGTTATTTACATCCGATGAAAATGTCAACAATTTCTTAAGAAAATGGAATTTTACACTAACCTCCTTAAACCTATTAACCCTGAATCCATTAATCCTACATCGATTAGCCTTAAACTCATGAATCCTAAACCTATATACCAAACATTTTTTTGGGTGGGTATATATGAGAGTATACAATTAATTTTAAGTTTCAGTTCTGGGGTCAATTCATTTAGCTTAACCCCGGGAACCCTTTAAATTTAAATAGAATTTTAGATTTTTATTCAATACTCTAGGCTTTGAAAACACACATTATTCATATGAAATTTATGCATCGATTCATTTTAACTGAAAACTATGTTTCTAAAAATTTTCAAGTCAGTAAGTTCATTGTTTTTATTACAAATAAAAATAATTGCTAATGCGTTGCATCTAGTAAACGCTATCAATTTAAAAAGTTAACGTGACTATATTGACTACTACAATAATAAAGAAGTGGTTACTGAAAAATGTAGTGGAGCCAAATATACTTTTTTCAAAGTGTAGAGAAACTATAATCAAATTACTTTCAATCGCCTGCAATCTTGTTTTATCAAGTGCTGACTTTGCAGCTCGCTCCACATCAAAATTGCTTGCTTTGCCCGTCATAGAGCTCGTCGCAAGTTCGTTTTGCGTGTATAACACAGACAGGAAGTCTGTGGTGAATGTCATTACACTGGAGCGGTTGCAACGTCTTAATTGAATGTCAGAAACCATCACCCCAGACTCTCCTAATTCCACCATTTTCTATAATATTAATTAAATTAATGTTAGCAATATGTTGAAATTCGATATTATACTGAGAGAAATATAATGAAAAAAATTACTAAAAATCTTTTAAATCAAAATATGGTCGCCCTTTTTTTAAATATTGCTAGCCAGCCTTTGAAATTTTAATATTTACCGTTTTAAATAGGAAAAAGAAATTAAAGGATTTTGCGTGTTTTTCTCATAGAAATTTTACCATTAAATCTATATTAATGATTCTGAGCTTAGGAAATATGATATTTATTTTATGATATTTTTAATTTATTTTCTTCTACAGATATTTTATTTAATATTTTTTAATGAAATGTTAATACAGGTACATTGTATACATAGGAACCGACCTTAAAAGCCATTTTTCACATAAAATTTTCATAAGTAATCAATGAATTCCAGTTTTTAAGCTATGATTAAGACCAACAATTTTACCATTAAGAATGGTATAAAAATGGTTTAAAAAATGGTGAAAATCCTCATTCAACTCATTCCTTAAAAATTTGGAGAAATCGCTTACTTTTATCATCATGGCTAGGAAAACTTATTCGAACCGAATGCAATAATTGTGAAAAGTCGACCATATTTTGAGTTATCTTCTTAGCTATAGTAATTTTTCTCATTTTTTGTACAAGCTTCTTATTACCTGCTTCTTGGAAGGAGGCTCCTTTGATGTCGAAGCCTGTTGTCAATTATTAAAAATTGATTATTTAAGCATAAAGTTTTATGAAGTATCTGTTTCAGTATCTATCTCTATTTCTCTGACTCATTAATTACTCTCTAAATTTGAAATAATGAAAATTCATTTATTCAACGTGAATATTTTCTTACTGTATAAATGCAGATGCACTCACTAAGAATACGTCAATAATTACTAATGGAATGTTAGTTATTAAATTAACTAATTTAATAATTAATATAATTCTAAATTAAATTTTTACACCTAAAAATGGAGCGTTTTTAAAAATCACCCATGCGTAGAAATATATATACATATATCTATATTATAAAGATTTATCTCTGTCGCTACCGCCGTGCAGACAGTTTCCCGCCTCCGCCAAAATCTAATTCTTGTCCTTGATACTCAGATTATATACTTCTTTGATATCTTCTTCAAAATCACAATCAATTCCATAATGATATTAAACTTGGTGAAGCCATGACATATACCCATTATTGAAACTATATTTTCATGGCTTAATTGTCTTAATATTGCTATCACTTTAGCTACGGTTTTTACATTGTTCCCGAACATATCTATACTTTTTATAGCTACAGGAGTTCCATTCCAAGAATCTTTAAGAACTACACCAAAAGCTCCTCTTCCTATTTCATTTTTCGTAGAAAATTTTAGTTCTTCTTTTGGGACTACGGTAGTTAAATTTACTTGTATTTTATCAATTTTTTCGAATTTTAATTTTTTAGTTGCTGGTTTTTTAAAGTTTTCTTTTTCTTTATAATCTAAATAATTAGATGTGCTGGTTATGTTTTTTTTTTTGGAGGTGAACTTTCCTGAAACTTAGGACTTTCTTCGTCAGATACGCATGCCTTATTATACATCTTATTAGACACTTTCTTTGTTACTGTGTTTTCAATCACCTTCAGGCTTTTTCTTTCTGACGTAGATATATTGTTATTTAGTAACTCCTGTTGCGGTTTACTTGTGGTCAAAATACACAAAAGAGGTTTATGAGCAGATGTACACATTTTTGGCAAGTAGTCCCATAGTCCAAAACCTTTCTCTGTTACAAATTCAGCAATTATTTTTCCGTCAACTGTTCCTAGCTCCTCAGTGGCTTCTTCAAAATACAGTTTGTTTAAACTATCCTTAAACAGTGGAATAGATAAGTTAATTATTTCTTTGGTGGTATATATTTCTTTAGAATTTAAAACTAATTGTTTCATTTCTTTTGGTTTGCTTTTCTTGTGAAAAGGTTCTTCAGGACTATCTCGATGTTTCCATACGAATGATACGCTTCTTGTAGATTGTTTTTTACCAATTTTATTTTTACTTGAACTCTTAAAAATTACAGAGTTTATTAAATAATAATTACTATAATTATTAATTAAAACAAAGGTTATGTTAAAGTTTTAAATGTTTACCGATTTTGTCATTTCATGATCCATTTCTGATTTTTTGGACTTCACACACTCTCAAATCTCTTGAAATTTCGCCCTTTGTTTTTCGGAGAGATTCTTTTTTTTGGCACCTAAATGAAAAATAACCTTTTAATTCAAATTCAATTCAAGAAAATTTTGTTTAAACCTTCAGGGCAGTGTACTTCATATTCAACAATATCTCTTGCTAATTTAAACTTTTGGTCTCGTGTCACTAAACAGTACTTCTTAAAGTCTTTTTCGTACTCCAAACCAGACACATTCGGAAAATATATTCTAATACTGTCTAAGGAAATTTCTCCATTTTACACTTTTATGCGAACTGAATCGTATCCTACGCAACTTAATTTAACTTCTACTTCCATGATTACATCGATTACTTAACTTTTACTCTACCCAGCAAAATTCCCAACATAAAAACTATTTATTCTTGTTTCTATGGATTTCAAAATTCAAGTTAAATTTATATAGTTTTCGCGCATAAGTGCGCGTGCGTTTAGTATTTTTCCGCTTGCGCGCGCAGCGCTAGCGTGGCCGCTACAAACTTTCATACTACCTCGCGCCTGCGAGCGCCGCTGTGCGCGCGCTCGACTTCACTCCTTGTTGAACCACCTTGGGGAACGGCGGCAGATTTTGTTCTTTTGTTTAACGTTATTCCTTTTAATTTTGGGTGCTGTATTTAACGACGGCAGCTACCTTTGTATTAATAACTACCGGTCTAAATATATAATAGTGTGTGTATAATTATAAAACGACGGCGTATTAATGAATCGATATAAACTGTAAACCGTGTTTTAAGTGTTTTTGTGAGTACCTCAATCCTTGCTTTCATATAACCTCGTCAAACCTATAATACCTAAATTTTGATGATGATTTGAAGCAGGTAGCTAAAAGTTTATACTCAACATTAAAAAAATCTCCTGCAACTATAAAACCTAAATTTTTATAAAACCTTAACCTATAAACCGTTAGTTCATATACTTAAACGCTTAAATCTTTAGCCCATATAATTTGTAATAACTGAACTCTTAAACCCTAAATGTTCCACAAGGCTATATATAGGCATCTAAAAACATATCCCAAAGTTTGAGGCAAATCCGTGATGCGGAATCCTGATCCTCTCCTAGTTAGTCAGCAGCACTTACATTTTCAATTCATTCAAGCAACAAACTTTTCACAGACAATTTGTTGTAATTTTTTTTTCTGTTACTGGCTTCTTTTTGGCAACTGAATCCACAAATTCTTCTGGAAGATTCTTCTGGAAGATTCTTCTTTTTTAACTTTTTTTTTATCTCTTTTTGAGGCCGCTACTATTCCCTTATTGAAAAAGGCTTTCTCCGACTCTCGTACTTCGACCCATGCTGTAATTAAGTGTTTTTTAATGCTTAAATTTATGTTTTGAATTTTATATACTCTACGTTACAATATTTTTGATTATATTTATATAAAATAAAGATATTTTGCCGCCACCGTGTATAAGAATCGAAGATCCACTTTATCTCTGAAACAATCCGTCATTTTGAGGGGTTTTGCATTATTTTTCCATATTTTTCATCGAGTTGACGTCATTTTTATGATATTTTGCGATATTTTCGTGATGGAGTTATAACAGACAAAAATAACGTTAAAATAACGTAAATTCTAGGACTTTTCAATAAATTAGTTTTGGGTGGAAAGTTGGAGGGTTGGGAGAGTGGGGGCGGGAATGTAAGGATTTTGATATAACTATATATACATATATATACTAGTGGAGCTCCCCCACACACCGTAAATAATCTAAATTTATCATAATCAATATTTTACATGAAACTTTGTAAAAATTGAAAATATTCTAAGTAAATAATTTTTAATATTCAATTGAATAATATTGACAGTATTTACATCACCTAGAATTTAAAAAATGTTTCATTAATTTTTAAAGCATGTATTTAAAGTCCCAATAATAAAAAGTAAATGTTTACACAGTAAAATATTGTACATTGTAATTCATTAAAATTTGTAACAAGGATGTACATTATAATAAAAAGGATAAACAGCACGAAGCATGATGCCGGGGAAAGGTGAGAAGTAGCTGCCCTCTCGAGATACGCGGCCCTAGCAATACCGATCCACCGGCCAAGAGCAACGAGTGTAAAGCGGGCGCCGGATATTCCAAAAAGCTACTCTTTCCGTTAAGAGTTCTCCTAATATATCTATCCTTGTCTACTCAGAAATTTCGCTGTAACTTAAAAAGTAATTATTTTTATGGAAAAAGAAAAGTTGTTCCCGCTAAATTTAGGAACGAGCAAACGATTGTGTTTTAAGAAGAAATTTAAAACTTTCACTAGATTTTCAGAAAACTTTAATCAACGCATATAATTAATTTTTTTTTAATATTTTTTTTACAAGCGAATAATAGTAGGTAAAAGTTTTATCTAAATCTAAAAAACAATAGTTTTTTATGTAAAAAGTTTTTGACGAGAGGTAGTTTCTCACATTGGGCTTTATTGACAAAATTTTTTAGCTTGTTTAGTGGTTGCCCAAATAAATAAAATTAGAAAAAACAGTAAATTCTCTCGGAAGGGTCAGCAGAATTCGAAATTGTAAAAATTAACTAAGGACAGGTAATTTTACAATTTTAAGGTTTCGTTCCTCTACAGACTAGAATCCTTTTAGGAGGATCATCAAAACACTTAATATTGCAAATTTATCGAATTTCAGTAATTTTTTGAGGTGAGGTTAGGTTTCTCACTTTGGGCTTTATTGACAAAATTTTCTTTAGGTCATTTTACAGTTTCGTAAATGAATCCATTTAGAAAACAATGAATTCTTCTAGGAGGGTTACCAGAATCCGAAATTGTAAAAATTAACCGAGCCCAGGTAATTTTACTGTTTAACGGTGCTTATTTTCTGGTTATCTAAATAAAGCAATTTAGAAAAAACGGTAAATTCTTTTGGAAGGGTCCCCAAAAATAAAAATTTTGAAAATTGACCAATTTGAGGTACTTTTACAATTTTAAAGTTATGTTCTTCTACAGGTTAGAATCCTTTTAGGAGGATTGTCACAACACTTAATATTGCGAATTTGTCAAATTTCAGTAAGTTTTTCACGTAAGGTTATGTTTCTCACTTTGGGCTTTATTGACAACATTTTTTAGCTCGTTTTGTGATTGTCTAAATAAATAAATTTAAAAAAAATTCTCTCAGAAGGGTCACCAGAATTCAAAATTGTAAAAATTAACTAAACACAGGTAATATTACGATTTTAAGGTTAGTTCCTCTTTAGGTTAGAATCTCCTTGAGAGGATCATCAGAATATTTAATTTAGCGAATATATCGAATTTTAGTAAATTTCGAAGTGTGGACATGTTTCTCTCCTAGGATTTTGTTGCCAAATTTTATTAGTTCGTTTTATAATTTCATAAATAAATCCATTTAGAAAACAATGACTCCTTCTAGGAGGGTTACCAGAATCCGAAATTGTAAAAATTAACCAAGATCAGGTAATTTTACCGTTTTACGGTGCTTGTTTTATAGTTATCTAAATAAAGCAATTTAGAAAAAACAGTAAATTCTCTTGGGAGGGTCCCCAGAAATAAAAATTTTGAAAATTGACCAATTCGAGGTACTTTTACAATTTCAAAGTTATGTTCTTCTACAGGTTAGAATCCTCTTAGGAGGATCATCAAAACACTAAATATTGCGAATTTATAAAATTTCAGTAGGTTTTTACGTGAGGTAATGTTTCTCTCCTGCAAACTTGCTGCCAATTTTTTAACTCGTATTACGATTTTATAAATGAATCTATTTAGAAAACAATGAATCCTTCTAGAAGGGTCACCAGAATCCGAAATTGTAAAAATTAACCAAGCCCAGATACATTTACGATTTCAAGGTTATGTTCTTCTTCATGCTATATATATTGTTGTTTCTATCATATACATTCTGCTATTAAAATTTCAAAACGATCTAAGGTATAGTATTTTTTATACATTCCAAGGAACACGTGTCGGAAACTATTAAAAAAAGCATCATTTTCGACTTATAAAATTATGTATCATAAATACCGATTTTCCGATCAATGCAAAAATTTGTGTGCATATTCTACTCGATGAAATAAGTATTTTAAGCCCTTATTGAAGTGTGTGCTATTTTTTGAACCTGAATTATAGACTTTTAAATTATTTTAAAACCGTCTTCCCAAAAGTTAAAAATTCTAGAGATATTCCCATATACGTTACTTTCTTACAGTGACGAAATTCGGAACGCTGCGATTGGATACATACGGAGCAATGGAGCAAAGACCTACCTTTTCGCGGTCTGAGCTTTTAGTACGCCAATCGTTTTTTTTCAATCGTTTTTCTTAAAATAACAAAACAAATGAAAGAGAAGTGTACGCACGGAGAAAAAAGGACACACAGTGGATATAGTTGCTTGTCATTTTCGCGTAGTTGCTCTTGTAAAGCTCATCTTGTTTTTGTAGTTGTTCCAAATTGATTGCCAACTTTGCACCGAACACCGAAATGGAAGAAGGGTAAGTTTGTTTTGATAATTCCATTTCTGCAACTTATCAACATGTTATTACTTAGTCAGAGTCATAACTTAGTCATTTAAGTTCAGTAGTTATAGTAGGTTAGTTTTATTTTCTAGTTATTATAGATACTTGCTTCGCGTACAGGAAAGTCGAATTTTAAGGGAGGGGGGATGGGCATTTGTAAGGATTTAATTATATTTTTGTATGTATGTAAAATCATTTTTCGATTCGCTATTAGTTTTCTTAAATAATTGAGGGTAGAAGAAGGCTAATTTTTAATGATTAATTTGCAGTAAAGCTGAAGGGAAAATCCAACCAGAGCAAGTAAAGGTTCTCATTTACTACATGCAAGAGCATAGTGAATTTGCAGCTAATCAATTAATGGGCTGCAATTCTAAAGAAACAAAAAAGTTGCAATGGGATAGATTGGCAGAGAAAGTGAGTACGTGCGGAATAAAAAAAGATGCTAAGCAACTCAAAGCTGTAAGTAATATTAGTAATTTTATGCTAAATGATTGCTTTTCTTAATTTTTGTTTTATCCGTATTTAAAATTTACAGTGCTGGGCTTCGTTAAAAGCCAAGGCTAAAAGTTACAACACGAAAAAAGTAAAAGCTTTTAAT
>JAPYZB010005993.1:0-12914 GCA_030522745.1 Eupelmus kiefferi | reverse complement strand
AGAAAGAGAAAGAAAAGAAAAAAGCGGCACTGCCAATTGCTTTGGCACCGAGGCGCGAGAGAGGCTTTCTCAAAGAGATTGAGAGTGTACTTGTAAATTTGCGCTTTGCTTTTGTTGCCGCAGCGAGCGAGAGCTTTTCAATCGGCTGTGATTTACTCTGCGGCTTGGGCTGCAAGCGGAGCCTTTTTGACGTTTCGCACTTGCGTCTTTCGGATTTTTTTTTTGAGGGAGGAAGAGGGAAGATTGGTAAGTGAGTGAAGATTGCTTGCTCAAAATTAATAGTTATTTTGTAAGATCGTTAGGCTCTGCCCTGTTTTTAATTTTTTAAGGAGTTTTAATGCCGCGCGATTATTTGAGTGAAGGTGGCTAAGAGCAGCATGAGACTGCACTTTATATGTACTATATTAAGTAATTTTTAAGAGGTTGTTTAAAAGGTATTAAGTATAACGATTTTCAGTAATTGCTAATTGAGAATTTGAAAATTATATTATATTCTTGATTACCGATATAAATATAATTATTTGATGCGCCACGTTGCGTCGTTTTTTAAAACATTTGCATTTAGACATGAAAAAAATGCACGGTCGGTCGGAAAAACGTGCGTTAAAACAAGTTTTCCGCACGTCGTGTCAAAAAATTATGTACGACACATGGGCGATAAAGTGATTTTAACCTCATGTAAACTTCCCACTCGCTTCATTTGTAAGCACGAGGTTAAAATCGCACTTTACCGCACTTGTGTCATAAATAATTATTTCAAAACTATACGTAAACTACTCACTATTCGCTTTCAGGGTAAACCCTCCCGCTCTCTACAAATAAATTACTTGAGGTAAATTTTATATTTTTTTTATTGGGGAACTTCTAAAATTCGGCAATAAGATTCTTTGATTTTTTTGCACTTTACTATAAAAAGAATAAGAATGTCATCGATATAATGTAAATGAGCGAATAAGTAGTTTAATAAATATTTTTATACGTGTATTTGCAGATTATGCGGCATGCATAGCATTCCTCGCGCGTAGTACTAATTTTTACCATCTCAGATGCTTTCTTCGATTCGCTCACTCTCTCCATCCGCGAGAGCATAGCCAACAATCAATCTTCACACCCAGCCAATAATGAGCCACCAAAAAAGGGGATAAAAAACAATGCCAATACTCCGAAATAGCCTCGAACAATCCGGAAACAAGCGAACGATGCCGACGCTTTCCGGGCCGAATTGTCTCGCGTGTGTTCAACAAGCCGGACTCAGGCGCGCCTGATGGTGAAAAATCGAAATTGCCCTCATGTAAACGTATATATATATATATATAAACGAGGGTGCAAAGACGAAGAGCCCCAGCCTCGATGGTGGAAAGCGCGGTGAATAAATGGGGCTGGCCAAGTTGCGCGCGGGGTGATGAATAACAGGCGCTCGAGGCGAAGTCCGCGCATTGTGCGCGCGATTCCGATCTCCGCGGATTACGTGATTTCAGCGATTAGAGCGCGAGGGCGCCACTAAATCTCGGCCCCTTCCGACGCGTCACGCCGGACAAATGCCCGGATGCCGAGGCTGGAAGTCATGCGTCTTGAGAACGGGCCGGGGAGGGGAGGGCATCCGAGCTTGCGCGCCTGCTTTTCAGCGTTAACGACCGGACGAGAGGGAGCTTCGATTAACCTTCTTACGAGTTGCACGGCGCCCTCTGCTGGCTCGCGCGAAACCACTCGCGTTTCTTCTAGGGGAGCTGGCCAACATAATACTAAGGAGAAAGTAAATAGCTGCATTTTCTGCGGGCTTTTTCGCTTTGTCACTTTTAATAGGAATTTTTAAATTTGTTCAAGTGGAATAAGCAGGGTAATATTGGAAGGATACCGGCTAATTTCGCTATACAGGAATATGATGATCATTGTTTTACGGGCTGCAGTTATTACAAAAGAAAAGTCATTATGTAAAACATCGTCGAACTTGAAAACTTCTGTTAGATATATATAGCCGGTGTCACAACAAGGTACATACACTGAGCGCACTTGGTGAAGTGAAACGAAAAAGCTTTCACAACAAAACAATTTTTTTTTGTCAGCGCTCCACAACAGCTTCATTGTTACATCCAGCGGCCAAACACTCGCGCGTCATTACGGGCGTGATTAAATTTTCCTATTGCACAAAGGCCGGCTCTCGTAGCAACCTGCACGTGTATAGATCACGCCAATAATCGCGTCCAAAACACAACGCACTTTTTTCCCTTGCCGGTTACGAAAGCCAAATAATCCTCGGGCGCGATCATGTCGAAAGGCAATAATAGGCGGCCAGTGGAGTAATTAAAGCAGGGTCCCGGCGCATTATTACTAAACGCTCTCGCCGAGAGAGTAAAAAGCGGCGAATTATTAACCGAATACTCCGCGGCGCTGGCTCGCCATGGGTGGCATATCGCGCAGCAGCTTAGCAGCCCATCCATTTTTCTGATTGCTCGTTGTCTCGCGCCGGGGGTCCTCAGAGCGCGCGATCGGGAACCTCTTTCCTCTCTCTCTCTCTCCCTCTCTCTCTCTTTCGCTCTCTGAGCTCTCGACGTTTTCCTGCTGCTGCTCTCGCTCTCGTGGCTTTCTCTTTTTGCTGGCCAAGCATTTAGCGCTCGACGTTTTTTGAGGATTCGTTAACATTCTTGCGTGGACCTCTGGCCGATCGTTTCGAGCTCGCGGGAGTTTGGGCGAGTTTTGTTTATAGGTTGAGTATGTCAGGGTGTTTATGACGGGAGCTAGATGATGGGTATAAGTCTGTATTAGTTTGTTTGAAATGTTTATGGCAACTCGGCTCAATTTAATTAGGTAGTTGGGGGATTGTGGTGTTTCGTCTGACTTTTTGTTGATTGCGAAATTTGCTACCTGACTTTATGCTCAAAGTAACTTGCTGGATTAATTTTATTCGGTAGTAAAAATGATCGCGCTTGTTAAGTTTTAACTTAATGGTTTAACAAACAGAAGTGAGTTGTCTCAAGCGTCTGAAGTTTGCGAAACATAAATAAAAATGCTCGCTCATACGAGATAGTGAAAACTCACTCTGTTTCTTATAGCCATTAAAAAGCAAACCCAATTACAGCGATAAGTAGATTGTTACACACCCAAACAGTATTCGAAAAAAAATGTGAAAAGACCCACAAAAACGACGAATCCCTCAAAAATAATCACGTCGAGCTCAAGTCTAAGTGACCATTAAATTCCAATGTTCCGGGCATCAAGTCCTTGTCAGGCTCATCTCTCTTTTACCTTTGAAACAAAACTGCGTTACTCGCTCTTGAGCTCCCATTGACTCGAAAACCATCGAATTTAAACACGCCATTATAACCGATGTTTTTTCCTGAAAATTTCTCGACCCACGCGCATCCAGCTTCGAAATTTTATTAAAAAGCCTTGCGCTTAAAAATTTTACCTCCTGCAATATTCCATAGGCTCGCGCGCGCGCGAGAGAGAGAGAGAGAGAGAGAGAGAGAGAGAGGGAAAGAGTCGGGACTAAAAGCACGCAGTCACGCCGCCCTCATCAATCTTGTTCGATTATTCCGTGATGGGCAAAAAAAAGAGGAAGGCAAAGCAGAAGAAGGTGGAGGCCCCGTGAGCGCGAAACGAAACAAAAGAAAGAGAGAGAAAGAGAAGAGAAACGAGGGCTCGCAGGGAGTGAAGGAGAGACCATTTACCCGCGACCGATTTTGATTTCTATTAGAGTCGAGCCATTGTGTCCAGCCTCGCGGGGGGGTGGCTTGCGTAGTCTCGACCTTTTGAGGTGTTCTAGCTAGTTTTCAGGGAGATAATGCGCGCTGCGCAGGTTGCTGAGGGAGGTTTCTTTTGTCAGGCTTATTCGGAACTTGACTGGTGTCGCTGATGTAATGCTTTGTGGTTATTAATACTCGGAGTGATTGTGAGTTATTAGAGGATTTGAGATGACTCTGAGAAATAAGTGATACGTGTGTTTAGAGGCTTGATACACGCTTGAAAGGAAATGCCGAAGATGAATTATCGAAAGAGTTTCAAGTGCGTAAATTCAATTCATCTTCTATTTATCTTAAAAGTACATTTTCAAAGTAAGGAAATCATGTCAGAATATGTAGGACATAAACATGTATTTTATTTTTACTATAATGATTTCGTAATATTAGAGCAAATATGTGAAAAAAAAATTCTGGAAGCTGATAACATTAAAATAACATAAGCTGATAACATTTTTTTTAAATGATTTCAAATATTGGATATAGTGTTATTAATTAAAGGTAAATACTACGGTTCTCAGGACTCACTATAGGAACTACAAAAAAGCGCTGCAGATTCATTGGTACATATCTTCCTTAAAAATAACTTATTCTTTCTACATGTATATTATACAATTTAAATATTAAGTATGTTTAAACATTTTTTTTTTAATGTGTGTTATCTTTTTTAAAATTTGCAAATTTTCAGTAATTAATCCGTTAAACGCTGAAATTATAGATATATTAACATCTAAAATCTATGATTACTATCTAAAAGTTATGAATATTTCTTAACGCGGCATGATAATTCTACTAATACCAATTGTGCAAATTATAAAGTTTTTTGTTTAAAAATATATTGCAAAATTTCATTATGTATTAATTGTAACTTTATAAATAAATATACAAATACCCTGGTAGAAATTTGCCTATTTAAAATGGTTAGAGGCTAAGAAATAGCATTGAATCCATTTTTCCTAGCTATTAACTAGTCATTAACAGTTCTTTACAGCTAAAAGACCATGTACAATTTAAAATCCATATAAAACAAAAACAGAAAAATAAATCTCCAAATTTATTTTTAATCTTGCAACTGTATTAAATGTACTATTGATCATTAGAAATGGCTGCTTAGTTACTAAAACATTTTCATTCAAAATTTTGAATGAAAAAATTTTAAACCTTTATCTTTGCATCTTATAAATTTCATAAACTGTGCAACGAACTTTTTTTATGCTGATACATAAAAAATCTAACTTCTTTCAAAATTTCAATTTAATTTAAGTCTATTTATCCGTTAACCTTATTTAATTTTTTAATTTTTGACTCAAAAACTAATCAACATAATAAATCCAAATTTATTCAAAATATAGATATTGATATTCTACATTATCATGATTTTTCCAAAAGCAGTTAATAAATTATTTTGAAACTTATGAAGCTTTTTTAAAAACCACATTTCCCTGGTAGAAAATTGGCCATATTCTGGGCAGAATTTGTCGGCAACAAAATGTTAGAATGACACTTATCTAAAAATTCTGAAAATGCTTTGGGCAGAATTTTTAAATAAGTGTCATTTTAACGTTTCTTGAATAGAAATTCTGCCCAGGATATGGTCAATTTTCTACCAGGGTTATGTTTAAATCAAATAAATGATGGTAGGTAACGTAAAATTTTTTGGAAAACATAAGTATTTTTATGCTCTTTCAATTACTTTTTGTCTGATTTGAACATCTCAACGCTATTATTTAAACTCGAAAAAATTTTATCGAAATTGAAAATTTACGATAAAATAAAAACACATTTGTGAAATAAAAAATGGATTTTTTTCCGAATTCGCGCAATCGAAAATAAAATGCTTTTTTCAAATTTAAAATCGAAGTGATAGTTCCCGAGATCGGGTGGGTAGATTCACCCCAGACAAACAAACAAACAAACAAACAAACAAACAAACAAACACCCACACACACGTACGCACGTACGCACGCACGCACGCACACATCCACATAGACATTTTCTAAAATCTCGTGGTTTGGACTTCTAACACTCTTAAACATATTTGTAAAGTAATTTCACGAAACTCAAAATTTTACTATTACAAAGCTTTCTCTATGTCCACATAGATATAGATACACAGTCAAAAATTTTGTGTTTAATGTAAATTAAAAGAAAAACACATAAATATTATGTTAAACATGCAAACTTACACTGTCAAAAGTACAAATTATTTGTGTACTTAGATTTGTGAAAACAACGTAAGAAAGGTAACATAAGTAGGTATTGTGTAATTATTTACAACAATTTTATGTTTTAAATTAGCTGCGAGAAGTAACTACAGAAAATTTGTGTAGTTGGACGAAACTTAAAATAAATTTTATGTCCAATTTTGTTCAAATTTTTAACTGTGTATTATAGCAATAGATCATTTTTACGTATCCTATATATGGAGGGTTCAGAGCAAAAGGAGACCAAGTCCATTTTTACATTTTTTTAAGAAAATGCAGTAGTGCAACTAACTAATGTTTAACTTTAAAGATCAATATGCACATTTATATAAATAATACTTTGAAAGTACATAATCCAAGGATAACTTAGTTTTTAATCTTGAAATTTCAGATATATACACTTTTCTTCGCTAAAAGAAGACTGTTTTTCAAAATGGTCTTGGCTCTCTTTGGCACTGAGCCCTCCATATGTTGATAGGGCCAACTTCTTAGGCAGACAAAAATATTGATGAAATATTTTGTAACATGTTGCTCTACTACTGCTTCAGTTTTTAATTTGACATTTAAATGCACTGAGAAAAATCCTCTGTGTTAGAGAAACCAGAATCTTTAGTAAAAAAAATTCTAGCAATAAAAAATAGAATTATAATAAATTGTACTATTTGTTTGTTATTAGAACAATTTACCTATGTTAACAGAACAATAATAATAATTATAGTAGCACTTACATTAATTATAGTAAGTTTTACTAGAAAAAAAGAGTAACGTTAATATTTTTAAAAGTATATTCTGCACAAAAATATCAATATTTTTTTATTACAATAATCACTCTTAAAAATTCTGATACTACTTATTTTTTTTCTAGTAAACGTTACTAAAAATTGTATAGTTGCTGCAGCAACGGTTTAGGGTTGACGACTTAAGCAACGATAGCTACTAGTAACTTTCTGGTATTATAAACCAGAATTTTCCCTCGGTGTGCAATTGCTTTTAAAGTGCTTTCAATAAACACAATACATCGGCAAACTCGGGTTAATGAATATCACTGAGAATTCAGTACAACATCTCCTAAAAATGATCCTCGCAAGCGAAGCCAGCATTAGCGTACACAAAAGTGGCTCAAGTGGCCTGGTCTCGATTTCTCAAACTCCCTTAGCAGCGTATCGAATTGCCCATAGACGCATGCAAGCAAAGAAAATCAGAAGCACGGAAAATCGTGTCCCCTCCTCTTCTCTGTCCAATGCCAACAATACCTGGATTACCGGTATTGAAATTCAGGGCAAGTACCGAAAGTATATAACAATGAGGTATATAGGCAGGGCAGAAGTAGAGTGAGGACGAGGACGAGAGAGAGAGAGAGAGAGAGAGCAAAAAAACGGTGGGACGTCTATGCGAGGATGCACGAAATTATAGGTGCTGGAAATCTGAAGAGTAAACAGGAAGCGAACGAGAGAGCTGCAAGGATCGAGTCAATTCATGCAGGAAATCGCCTCACCCTCTGCTTTTCGATCGCTTTTTTTCTCGACGCGTCTGCTGGATGTATTTCAGAAGTGGTTGACCTATACACCGCTGGCGGGATTAGCGGCGCGACTTGAAGTAATCCGAGCGTGTGCAACGCGCGAATGGAGAAAAAAACCGCTTTGCAAATAAGATTTCGCGGTGGGCTTTCAAAGGGAAGCGAGACTTCTTTTTTCCGCGGATCAGCCAAGGCTGGAGTGACGTTTCATTTGTGTGGACTGAAGACAATGATTTTTTTTATAGAATCGTTCTAGTCAATAGCCGGAGCTTCGGTTTTTAATTCTTTCATTCATATTTGAGGCTTTATCATATCTAATCTTGAGAACGGATTATGAATGATGTATTTGAAAACTATAATGTTTGTAAATCAAATTAAATAAGTAAAGTGATCATCTTTAAGGGAACCTAGCCTAAGTTGAAATCACTGAAAATGAATAAAACTTTATTACTTTTTAAAATAGTATATTATAGCTTTTGTCAATATAAATTTTTTGTACTTTCTATATACATATTACAGATCATTTTTTGCACAATTAAATGATCTATATTGTCCTTTAAGTCTCTAATGCCGCTTTGAGTATCACTACAGAATGAATGGATTACTTTTTCGAAAAAACCTCAACAAGTAATTATTAGAGACACTTATGTGCGTATATTTCACTTTTAAATAATTTATTACTAAAATTTTGCACATAAGTGTCTTTAATAATTACTTGTTGAGTTTTTTTCGAAAAAGTAATCCGTTCATTCTGTAATGGTACTCAAAGGAGTATTTTAAGCCCAACCTGGTATAAATTGATGAGCTGGTTGACTAGAAAACCCGTGGTAAGTGGGTAAAATAGTCAAAATTCAAGGTTTTTAACGATAAGCGGCATTATAGACTTAAAGGACAATATAGATCACTTAAATGTGCAAAAGTGATCTGTAATATGCATATAGAAAGTACAAAAAATTTATATTGACAAAAGCTATAATATACTATTTTGAATATTAATAAAAGTTTTATTCATTTTCAGTGATTTCAACTCAGGCTGGCCTTCTTAATACATTAGAATAGTAAATTATTTAAGCATGTTTCTGTTATTAAATTATTTTGAGTTCTTAATAAAAATTTGTTTGTTTTTATTTTTATGTCCTTAGTTGAAAGCCAATAAATTTACTTAATACGATAGGTTTATGTATATTTTAGAAGAGTAACATAACGATTTGAAGAATATGCTGAAATATTCATAAGTTCTGCAAAAACGCAAATTTTTTCCTTAATAAAATATGCACGGAAACCTCTAAATTTATTAGGATCAAACAATTACATGCGATTTCAAAGAAGGCCTTATTAAATTCAAAAGAAATTTGTCCCTAGCTCGTGTAACGCGCAATCTACATACATTAGCATACTGACTTTACCAAAATCTAATCAAGCGATCAACAAGAATTTAACCTGTAGCTATCATAAAAAAGAAGCGACCTAACTCAAAGTGTGTACATAAAAGACAAGCAAAGTCACGTTAGGCTGTCAATTTAAGACTTGGAAGAGTCAAATCTTTACCGTAACTCAAAACTTGTTGTAATCATCGAAAAATTATCATATGAAATAACAATGAAAAGATAAAACGTTAGATACAAATCCACCAAGTATAAAAACATCCTCGTTGCAGAAGAGCAGCGTACTAGTTGCCGCATCCTTAAAAATCCATTCTGGCACATAGCTCATTGAGTGTCGGTCTTGCGTATACATGTATATATATAGGATGAAGACGTCGCTGTCTGGTCTGGTCGTAGGCGTCGAAAACGGCTGGAGCTCTCTTTCTACCTCTTTGCTACCCGCTAGTTAGACTCGCATAAAGGCCGCAACATAAATTATCCGACCTTCCGCGTCTCGCGCGCGCGCGAGCAGAGCATATACCGAGGCCAGGGAGTGTTTGCGGAGTGGTCCACCTCCCGTCAACGCCCTCAGCAAGAGAGCCTTGGCCACCTGTTCTATTGTAAATATTGTTTATTGAGACGCCAGTGCAAAAAAGGCATTAACGTCGCGTCGTCAGGGTGCACCGGCTCGACACGCCCTTTGCTCTCTCTTTCTCTCTCTCTCTCTCTCTCTCTCTCTCTCTCTCTCTCTCTCTCTCTCTCTCTCTTTTTCTCTCTGTCTGACGTGTGCGGCTCGATCCTTGTAGGGTTTTAACGGCGTGCGTGCTGCATGAGGATGCGGCAAGAATGGTTCGAGAGTGAGTTTTAGCAGCGCCTGGAGTTTCAGTAGAGGTAAGAGAGAAAATTTTGCGATGAAATCTGTGATGGAAAGTGGAAATGAACGTTTAATGAGAAAAAAAAAAAAGTGTTCATCGGTTAATATTTTTAAAAAAATTGGCAGAGCTTGCGAGTATTGACGAACTTGATGACTCTTTCAATACAGATGCTTCTTGGGAATGAGTTACTATTAGTTAGCCTAAGTTGAGACACAACTATAAATAAGTTAGAATGTTGAAGTAATAACTTGATTAAGAGCGCTTACAAGTGGATATGATAAGACTATCTATTCGGTGCAATGCAGGACAAGCAATGATAAATTAATATAAACTAATATAAAAGAATCGTACAAGTTAACTAATGGTAAAAACCTTAAGAAAGACAAGTATTACAAGTGCATTTATAAATTTTTACTTTAATATAAATAGATCTGTCTGTTTTGAGTTTAAGATAATACTTTCTTAAAAAAAAAACTTAATAACTTGAGCCTCAGAACTTCTTACGAATATTCATGCCAGTAAAAATATGAAAATTTTTTAAATGAAGAGGATGCAAAGACGGATTGCATTGATAGTATTACAATTTTAAGGAACGAATAAATACAGTATTTGTATTATAATATAAAAGTCGGCATCAAAAGCAACGCCACAAAGGGCTTAATCTTACAAAGTTATAAATAACTTTTTTCTCCAAACTCAGCTGCAGATATAATTGATTCCCTCAAGAATCACGTCAAAGTTTCCTAGCACCTCCTCGCAACATTGTCCTTTCAATTTACTAACCTCGAAATTTCGGGGCTCTCGACCGCGCGAAGTCATTTATTCTCTACTTTATCGTCTCAAAAAAGGAGGAAAAGAAAAGAGGAAAAAAATGAGCAACCGTAACGAGTGATATTTGCTTCGAAAATACCAAGAGCGCAAGAGAGACAGGGAGAGAGAGAGAGAGAGAGTGTGTGGGGGGGGGGGAGAAAGCGAGGGTGAGAGAGAGCGCGCTCGCTAATACAAATTAACATTTTAACACCCAAAAAGCCCCCCGCCGCGCGCTTGCTTGCGCGATTCCGCCTCTCACACCTGCGGATTCGAGCGCGGGGCACGTTCGACGTTAACGGAGGTGGAATTGGATTAGCGGAACAATCTGATCAGCCGAGCTGATGTGATTAATCCCATCGGCTCGCTCTCGCGTATAGATCGACCGAGCGCATTATATCGGCCCTTGCCTCTTCTCTCTCTCTCTCTCTCTTCTCGCAGACGCAAAACCATCAAGAACACGCCCATGAAGAGAGAGAGAGAGAGAGAGAGAGAGAGAGAGAGAGAGAGAGAAATATTACGTGGGAGCTTTTATATGCGGCCGCGCACGGGGCGCGAGCGAGCGCAGAATCGATCGGCACTGCCGATAGTAATATCGCCGATTACTAATTTTCCCTCTCGCGGGCGATTTTTCAGGCGCTGGGCGTGTATAGAGAAAGAGCGCATGCGATGTATGTTTAAATCGCCGCGACTAACTAATTGTCCGGTTATTGATGCGCTCGAGGATGCATTATTGGCTGCGGGACTCGTTGTTCTTATTCTCACTTTAAGAGATTAGCCGCTCTTATCGGTTAGAAAAAATAATACTGTCACCTAACAAAAGAGAAACTTGGCCCACAACGCATCGCCGACAAACTATGCGCGCGTCCTCTCTCTGCTTTATATAATGAAAATAAGGGACAGCATGCAAAAAAAGACTTGAAGCTCGGTTATCCAAGAAGCCCAGCTCCACCCGCTAGAGGAGCTGGCTTGCTCGCGTTATTAATGAGTACGATTACTTGGCGAAACTCGCGCTCTTTGTTGTCAGCTGGCTGTGTGTGTGTATTTGTGTGTTTGCACCTACCTATATATATATATAGACGTGTGCACGCTGCATCGCTGTTGCCCCACCACTAGCAGACCGCGCGCGCACATTCCCTTTACACCTGCGCGCTTGGCTCTCTCGCTCTAACTTATGCATGAGATCCTCCCACAGAAACAATGCACGCGCTCGCTCGCTCGCTCGCTCGCGCCTTCCTTCCCTTCTCCTCCTTATATACTCGTGCTTTTCTTTTTTTTTGCGCGCCAGCGCTCTCCTTGCTTTTCTCTTTCTTTATGAAGGAGCGCGCACTGAAGCAGTGCCTCCCTCGACCGGAGAGCCCCGCGCGCGGATAGGAATGCGAGGAAGACGAGCTGCGGGAAATCCCGGCAGACTCGAGAGCAGTTTGCTTTTTGCGCTCTGCTTACTGCCGGCCCAGAGTGACAGATTTCATCTGCCGGTTAAGAGTCAACATCGTAAAGCTCTCATTTTTTCCTCTTTTGACGCTTATTCTATGCGCGCTGATGATTAGCTGTTATATAAGACAAGTATATAACGGCTTTTCACGAGATTCATTAGACGATTGACCTATTGAAATATTTAAGGGTTAAGAAAATAGTTTTTTTGCAAATTTGACACACATATATATATATATATATAACAAAATAAAAAAGACCAAGAATTACAAACGTTATAAGAGTAGTTTACGTAAGGCGCATTCCTAAGCATTTATTTGCGGCAGGTGCCTAATATTGTGTAATGAAAGGAGACAATGTATTTTTAAAGGAGATTGAATGTAATTACATATATATAGTAATTGCATAATGATCATAATAACGAAGCACGAAATAGACACTGATTACTCGAAATATTGCTGATTGTATAATTGATGGCTTCTTAAAAATATCTAACGTCAAATTAATCTCAATTTAAGATAATCGGAAAAAAAGTAAGAGAGTATCTGCATTTATACGTTGAAATCGTTCTGAAATATAATAAATTAAGATATATCTATAAAAAGCAATTGAATTGCCAAGTTTATAGGTAAGTTAGCCAAGACTAGGCATTAATGTCCATATCTTCTGACTCGAAATAAGCCTAATAGCCATTTGATCGGCTCTAAATTTCAACTGACCCTCAGCCCTGAAGCGCGCGTGCGTAATTTCGAGAGTGGCCGCTTTCCAGGCGATTTGCAAAAAGCAATTTTCCCAGAATGTCGGAAAATGCGCGACTACGTAAAAATCCTTCCCCCTCATCGCGAGGCAGATTGATTCTTTATGGCCGTCGGCCTCTACCAAATCCCCAGTTTCACACTCGACGTAACGCACTGACCCGCGCGCGTCCACATATATAGCGAAGAGAAATAAAAAGGCTCGAGTAAAAGAGAGGGAGA
>JAPYZB010005992.1:0-15117 GCA_030522745.1 Eupelmus kiefferi | reverse complement strand
ATATATAGACTATATACGGATTATGCTACTCCATTTCTATATACAATAGACTTTATATAATTTGTATATAATCTGAAGATAATTTTTTTACTTGGGCAAGTTTATGCAAATCGAAATTAAACCGGTGTAATTTATGGAAGTGAAATGTAATTAATTAATTATGTTGAAAATCAGTACCCAGCAGTAATAATTAGCTAACAGTAACAATAAATTAATTTATGTAAATAAGTACTAAAAATACAAATTTTTACTTACTTTATAAGAATACTGTTACTGTTCAATCAATTATCAAATTATAAAATATTGCTTAAATTAAAACAATACATTTATTATAATTAATGAATAATAACAAATGTTTCATAAAATAATTTATTAACGTTGTATTTTTGTTTTGTTTCAGGTCAGTTAATTTAACAGTACATTGAATCTTGGTGAAACAACGCATGCTATTCATGTAAGTGTAACATTAGCATCGATAGACTTAATTAATCGCGATTTCTTCATGATTAGAAAGTTAAAGAATTACGTTGATGAAAGCCGGATGTTAAAAAACAAGCTGAATTTTTTAATTAAGTAAAAGAAAACTTAGCTATTGTTAATTATCTCTTACACTGTCTGCACTAAATAAAAATTAAGTGTTCACGCGACCTTACATTGAAGAAAGACAATCATATCGAATCTATCTTTACCAACCCGCAAAAACAATACCGTGAAAATCCTTCTCAACTCAACAAATGAACCACATCACCACAAAATAAAAAGCATGCCCAGCAATCACCAAATCATCCGTCGTGCTCTACCGATTAACCAAACCTCATCCCTCCTCACTCTGCGGTCAATCTCACTGCCAATTATCAGCTCAGTAAATAATCTCCTCGGCCGGTCGCTCTCTAAAAAGGCTCGTTCGCTCTGACACCTCGTTTCATTGATAGCCGTTCTCAGGACAAGAGCGAATTCGCCAGTACAGAGTGCGCAATCTTGCGGCTTCCGTCGACCGCATGATTGCAGCCAAACGAAGCGGCTGCGCTGTATCGCGGAGACAAAGCCGGGCCTCTCTATCTCTCTGACTCTGATGGCTTCGTTTACTCGTCTTTCGGCAAAGGCGATACACGCAGGTGCATGTGTGTACGTGGCCGTTTGTGTTTCACAGCTCGCTGGGTTTCGGTTACGCGCCTGCATAAACTGCCGCGATAACGGAGGCGTTGATTGCGCGCTACCTGGATTTCTTGCTGCTTGGGATTGCCTGGTTTGACGATTCGATTGATTGCTCGATTCATGCTGTTTGGCAATTTCGGCAGAGGACTTTTTTAGCTTTTACTCTAATGTTTTAAATTTAAAAACAAGTTTTTCGAGAATGTACTTTTGCTTTAGTTTATAATAATATCTGATTTCGTTAGAGTAATAATGTAGAAGCAATTGTATGAATCCATTGCAGTGTTCGTATTCATTTTCTGAATTTTCTTGAATAAACATTCACGGTTACATCGTGAAATTCAATTTAATTCAGAAAACATAAAGTTAATCAACACATTCAACTTCAAACAG
Organism: Eupelmus kiefferi; assembly: GCA_030522745.1. Taxonomy (NCBI): domain Eukaryota; kingdom Metazoa; phylum Arthropoda; class Insecta; order Hymenoptera; family Eupelmidae; genus Eupelmus; species Eupelmus kiefferi. The sequence continues at coordinate 13,572 of JAPYZB010005992.1, read as the reverse complement.
GCTTGTTGAAATAAAGAAATGAAATATATTGCCAAACATAACTTCGCTTTTTGAGTAAAATAAAAAAATCTCAGATAGAAAAATTAAACATATTATATAAATTAAAAATTTTCTTGCACTTTATATAATTATTTTAGGTTTGTTATCACCTACCATAAATATAACAAATTATCATACAAAAAAACTTCACTTATCAAAAAAAAAAAGAGAAAAAGAAAATATGACCCAAATACCGCAATTGAAGAGGCCAAAACGCGCGCGCTCAGCTCCGTACTCCGAAAATATTTCCGGCAGGCTTCGCACTAAAGTCATAGGTCTGCAGCTTCTCTCCGCGGCGGTTTGCCATTTGAATATTTTATTATTTGCACTCTCTTTAAAGTACCAGCGAGGCGTAAGGACGAGGCCCCCGCTTAAAAGAGCTTGAAAACCGTTGGGGGCGGCGTTGAAAGCTTAATTAAAAGCTCGCAAGAGGTAGAAGGAGAAAGCGAAGAGTGGCCCGGGTAAATAATTCAGAAAAGCGGATATGTACTTCGAGCCAAGCGTGCCGCTATACCTGCTCCTTTTTCAAACTGCACGACGAGCCGAGCGATGATTCTATCCGGCGTTACAAGCGCAAAGCCGCTTAGCGCCTGAATTTGAGCCTCTGACTTTCTCGTTAATACAGTTCGCGAATCGACATGTCGCGAGAATTGAGCCTCGCGCTGCACGATAAATCAAATTAATTGAAGTTTCAGACATCCGGCTGCGCGCCCGCCTCCATCGTTATATTGATTCCCTTGCGGTTGTCCCTGTCGCTTGTTCCTGAGCGAGTTCCGTAGATAATTGTGTATAAATTCGCTGGTAATAACACGAGGCGTGGGAGGAAGAACATCGGTTATTGATCAGGCCTGGAAAGTTTATGGAAGCTGATGTATTTGGATTTCTTTGAGCTTGGAATGTAATCGATCGAGGGATGACAATTTATTTAGGCTAAGAAAATATGTCGAGTGCGTGTGTGTATTTTTATTTAGTAATATATAGTATTGATGAAATTTACCCTGGTAAAAATGATTTTATTTAATTTTAGCTTTTACTCTCTAGTGAAAATGGATTCTATACTATTTCCTGGCCTATATCCATTTTAAATGAATAAATTTCTACTAGGGTATAACAAGAATTAATTAAGAAAAATGGATAATAAATACTTACTTATTTAAAAATTAGATGTGAAAGTAGTCATGAGTAGTCCATAAATTTTTGCATTAGATGCTTGTAAGTGAAGTATAAACTTTACTACCACACTATAAAGAATATTCACTCTGAAAGCAGCATGCTTCTATTCTCTATGTACTTGAGCTGCAATAAAGTATAAAAAAGAATATTTATTCTCAAACTTTGAAAACTTTCCCATGAAGATGCACTGTAAGTTATTCATACAACGCGGGACATAAAAAAGCCCGACATAAGTCCACCCTTAACGCAAGCAAAAAAGGTATATAACCAGCCCGCTCTCCGCGTCTTTTAGAGGCCCAGGATCACAATAGGCGAATTTTAACGTTCCCGCGTAAAACTCAATTCCAAAGCTCGCACATATCTTTTCCTTTACTCGTTCATAATCTTTCTCTCTCTCCCTTTCCCCCCGAACTATCAACGGCACCGCACCACTCCGCGTAAACCGCATAACAAACCCACGTATATATATTCTTCCATTCGCGCGGCGCTTTTTAGGGACACTCCGGCTAGAGCTCGAAATAATTGAGCCTCTCTCAGGGCAGGGCTTTTGTGCTGCTGCAGCCAGTCGTCGCTGGCGGGAAATTCAATGACGCGCCCCTCCTTTTACGATTATGGTCCGGCCTTTATGCGCTGAGGCAGCTCGAATCCGTCAGGCGCGCGGGTGCTCTGTATAAGCAAACCCGGCTCCTCATTGAAGCGGGGAACGGTCGAAAGAACGCGCCGACCTAATAACTTTATAATGCGCGAGCAAACAGCGAGTCCGGCTCTGATGTGCGGCCTGGGCGAGATCTTTACTCGGGCGCGACCTGCGCTTGCAAAGGCGATTGAATAAGAATGAATCGTGGAAATATTCAAAGGAGGTTTTTAATTTGATTGACTGATTCAGAACGCTAATGATGGAATAAGTGTATTTTAAATTAATAAGTTTTGTTTGATTTGATATGTATTTATGAGAATATCGAAATCATAAGTTGAAAGACTATAGTCTTACAAAAGGTATACCTTTCTTTGAAGGGAGATTTCATGGTTCTTGCAAGTCACTGAACCCCTCTGCTTAGCGCGTTGAAATTTATTTTAGGATGTTCCAAGAAGAAATTACAAAATATTTAAATACGTATTTTAAAGAATTTCATCCTTCAATTAAGTTTTTTAATTAAGTTAGCTGGAGAGTACGAAAATGAGTTCTTCGTAAAGCTTTGTAATTTTTAGATTTAATTTTGAGAATCTTCCTGAAATTTTGAGCAAAGTTCTTTATTAACTTTCAGAAAAATTGGAAAATGAAAATGAAAGGTAAAGAAATAAAAACGTATAGAGAGTATATAGTACTCGATATTCCTTTATTAGAAATCAGATGGTATAACGTGATACGTGGGAGCTTTATAGCTATCTGTCTTGCCATGCTCGGCGCATTCTACTTATTATTTTATTCATATTACGTATTATAACAGATTTTGCAAAATATTAATTCTCTTACCACTTATATTGAATTAAACCGTGCGTACAATAAATAAGTTTGTTCCATCACTTTTATAATATCATATTGCCCTCACTAAAAGGTTGAAATATGCGATAAATGCTTAAAAACTCGACCTCTTTTACTTTACTCCTTTACAAAGACCCTTTTTTTAAAAGTGCGCGTCGTTATTGGATTTTGAAAAATGTTTAGGGTGAATTTTTGTCGTTACTCACGTCCGCTTGCTAAAAGTTTCAAGCACTCGCGTTGCGAAAAAAATCGTAAATTTGATGGCTCGCGTTTCTGGGAAAGCGGAAAGCGTCAGCGTTTTATGACTTTCAAAACCGAAAACCCCTTGCAGATGGTACCTTTTTATTACGATCAAGATTAATAGAGGAGACCTTTAATAAGTCCTTATGGAAGTCTCACGCAGCTCAGTTCAATGCAAGAAATTGAAAAACAATTTTATGAAGCTATTAAATAGTTTTTATGTTTATTTTACATCGCAAATTGTTTTATTCCTTTTTAATAATTTTTAAAAATATTACTATAAATGTGCTGGGTAAATCAACTTTAAACTAAAAGAATAGTTTTTTTTACCATACATTAGGTTATAAGTTTTATCTATCTTTTGAACTTAAAAAAAAATTTTTTTTGAGACGTTAATCTTTGCTATAAACAGTAAAATAAAATGTGCAAATAAATAAATAAACAATATTGTTATTTTGAAAAATTTGATCCGCTATAAGAGAATTAATCCTATGCCCATTGCGTCGAAAGCCATAAACATTTTACCGGCCACGGTACTGAAACATCTGTACGATAATCCTAATCATATACATACACTGTACTTATCTTGTATAACATTAATTTATTTTTTAATATCTTCAAGTAGCTTACTTTAATATCGTGTTTATTATTTTAAGCTTATTAAAAGGGTAGTCATTTAAAATTGAATGAATGTAATATCCTTTAGAATTATTAATTTATAATGATGTTTTCCTGCTATATTTCTAGATTATAAGGATGTAAAATCCCTGCCATTATTTTATTTTTGTACATTCATTTTTGTATATAATGTGAAATCCTTATTATCGGTCGTTGCCCCGACAATGAGATACATGCGCCATAGACTTTTACGATCGTATTTTCCCCAGCATTGAAAATCCCTTACTTGCAAATCATGATAAGCCGTCGTCGAAATTTTCGGAAAGTTTACTCTAAGATCTATTTTCCTCGAACAATGCTGCTCTTCTAATATCTGCCATAAAAGGATTTATTTGAAACGAGAAAAAGACGGGTATAAAAGCTCCAAATTTTCTTCTAATTTTACTTCTACCTTTCTTGTAAAAGTGGTTATACTGTTCTATAAAAAAGTTAAAAATTAAAAAAAAACTCATCGAAAGCATTTCTCGAAACCCGGAGTACTCCTTTGACCAACAGTGACAGTTCCGGAAGTTCACCAAAACTAAATTAAGATTTTGATTATTAAAACCTTTTCTTCTCCGCCATTCCCGCAGTTTTTCCACTCGGGATTCTCGAGTCCCGAGATCTCTACCATTAGAACGTCACACGGCTATGGGCAGCTCTAAAATATAGATTTCTCTTTACAAATTACACTATATTGGTTAATAGAATCTGTAAGAAATTCCTCTTAAGCTTTTATTGCAATTAGACTAGAAATTTTTCTTGTAAAAGTTATAATAATTATTATATATTTGGTAAATATGTCGATTTCTGTGTTTGTATTACCTCTAAAATATAGTAATTTTTTAGAATTCTTTTTTTTAGAAATTCTTCAATCATTCTCTCAGTATGATGTATTTTGATTAAACAAAGAATTTACTTATTTACATATAAGCTTTCAAATTTTAATAAATAAAAATTTACTATTAATTTTATGAAACTATCAATATTTACGACGTTTATGACAAGAGTAATTTTGCTTAACTTCAGAAAAAAAATTCCATCACGTAAATCCTCCATTAGAGTAGCTGCACTTGCAAAAAATACAAGAAAAGCCAGCTCAGAACTTCGTCATTTCTTAAGTCCAGGTCGTTAGAGAAAGACTTAAGACATGGGCATCTCCATTACGTCTCTCCGTAGTTTCGAAATTGAAAAAAAAGGAACAGCGAGAAGCTGCGACGATAAGAAACACAATAAAAATCGAGCTGGCTTTAGAAAAAGTTAATTACTTTAGAAGTAACTTTTCCTTTCTCTAAAATAAATTTAACTTTTAATTGTATCAATGTCGTAACTTTTACAAGATCCTGAGCAAAAGTGTTTATTTAATAGATTACTAAATTAAGGGTATAATCATCTTAAGTGTTGTACTTTTACAACAATTTACTCTATTTATTCCACTAATTTACTTTCAACTTAAAAAATCTAAAGCACACAATCCAATACACGAACTTCATGATTCCAAAGACCCAACTTAGTCTCATCTCTACAACCACCAAAAAATTTGTAAAAAAAAATAATTCTCGACTCGAGCAAGAAGTCTTGCCGCCACGTCATACCTCAACCCTCTCGAGCAAAGAAATGAAATAAAAATCGGTGCTTGGCTCTCGAGGAAATTAACTTCCTTCCACGTTCTGGCACCGCATTGGTATATAGAAAAGGTTTTCATTTGCGCGCCTCGGTATCACTCGGTATTCCAGAGCCGCGCGCGATAAAGCAATGCGCGCGCGCTTGCTCCTGTATCCCATCCTCGACGTTTCGAGCCTCCTCTTCTTCTTTTCGCGGCACGGCACGGCGCATACTCGACTTATTCGGGCCCGGGAGCGGACTTAACGGGCTGTACGAGAGCGGAGGACGCGGATTGAAAAGTTTCCCGAGGCGCTGAAATTATACCCGAAATAACGTGACCCAGATTTTTCTTTCCCTTTGCACGCGCGGCTCTTTTTTTCTTCTCCGAAAGCGTACGCGCTCGAGGCTTGGGTGGAAAGAGGGAGAGAGACTTTTGAGAGGGAAAAAGTGTGGGTTTGTGTGTATAAGAGAAATTTTGAAGAGATGTAGTTGGAGGTCGGGCTGGAAGGGATAGAATTTTGTAGGTATGATTGGATAGGGATTCAATTGTTAGGAGATAGAGAATAGGCTGATTGAGTGATTTTTTGAGAGACGGAGATATGATTCGGCTTTTGTTTCAAAACCATCTTTTGAAGTGAATTTTTTTCCAGATTATTGAAATTCATATTACAGGAAGATACTAAAGATCAAATTAAAACTTATTAGTTATTAAAATTTTGAAGCATAGTATTAATCATACATATTTTGATTAAAAATAGCAAATTAAATTTAAAGATAATATTAAGTACTTGCCTCAAGGCTCACCGTATCGTATAACGGTTTCGTTGTACATATTTATTTATGAAACATCAAATATGTATCCTATGACCAAATGTAATATGTCATTCGCTTTAATAAGGACGTCATATCGTATATGATTATTTGGATGGGGTAGTACCAAAATTCACGGTTTAAACAATGACTCTCATATCCTGTAACAGATTGCGCGTGACCATATGAATAGAGATGAATGAGAGAATAATTGGAATCGTGTGATCGTACGTCATAGTAGGGTGCGCGTCGGGGAAAATGTGCAAGAGTCGCGTTGGATTTGGTGTGGTTTTGTGTGGGCCAGTCTGATTGTCACGAATCGGGTGAGGTGATTCCTTAATAACTGTTGAAAAAGAGGAATTTTTTCGAATCGAACAAACAGTATTTTATCGAGTGTAAAAATATTTATATTTTCCGAAAGAAATTTATACAGTTCGAAAAGTATGAATACAGTTTAGCCACTTTTCCAGACTTTTTTTGAAAAATAAAATAATTTTCAAAAAATGGCCCTTTAGGCTAGTGCCCTACCATTTGATATTTATTGACATGTAAACACAGTAAAAAATTGTGTGTTTTGTGTAAATTGATGGTTGTGTAAAATTATTTTAGAAATACACGGTGTGAAACACAATTACACAATATTTGTGTATTTAATTTTTCTCGGTTACGCTTTTACACAAAATTTGTCTATTTAATTTTCCTCGATCACGTATAGACACAAATTTTGTGTAAATACGTGATCCTATTTTCAACTGTGAATAAGATAAAGTTTTGAACTTATTTGTATAAACAAATACCAATGTTTTAATCTTTTAAAATGCAGGTAACTTTATCGTCAGTAACAAAATAATAATATAAATATATAATGCCAGCTTGAAAAGCAAAGTATTCTGGGTTCACTTTTATTTTATACTATTAAAATTTTTTTTTTTTTAATTATTTAATATTTAGAAAAGTAAAAACTCTAGCAAACGGCTTTCCTAAGATATTCAGCTTTCTGCTTGATCCATTTTATACACATTTTCTTTATCCGAGTTTTTTTACCAATAATTTATTGCATTTTCACTTTTTTTCAATATTACATGTCTTCAAACATTTTCATATATTCTATGCAGTTTGTTATAGATTGTATAACAAAATAAAAGAAATATTTCCTAACATTGTGTATAGACAAGGTTTCAAGCAATTTTCGTATTTTAAGCGAACCATCAAGTTAAATTTGCTGGAGTTTCACGGGATTTTTCCGTGACGCTTTTAAAAATTACGTGTGGCAAATCAACACGATATAGACCCTCAATTTTATCCCCATGTATAAATTATAAAAATTTCCATTCTATCGCCGAAATAAACAATAGACGGTCAACAAGTCAGTCTACGCGATGAAATCAGGGCGAACGAGCAGGAGCCGAAGCCCTGCTGAATAATATATAGGCAAGCGCATTGTGACCATAGCTGCGCCGGCGGCCGGGAGTTTGATTTCATTATTCGTCGGCTCAATGATTCGCAAACGTCGTTAGCGTTCCCTCCGCTGCCTGGGCCAGAGAATTCACTCTCTCAAGGACGAATGAATGTGTTATTAGTGACACATTGTCACGCGCAAGCTCGTCTTTTATATTGCATGGAACGACTGCTGACGGCATAGAAGCGAGTGACGATAATTTTAGCGTTTCGGCCCTATGCGCTCGTTCGTTATGGACTTTGGATAACGAGAACAGTTTGCGAGAATTATTTGATATTGTTGTTGGTCGGTATCGAACGCGACAATAACTTGTATCGCTTTTCAGCGTCATTTTAATTTTTAGAGTTTTCAGGAGGACCGATTTAATTTTTATAGTGGAATAAGAGTTACAAAAAGGATACGCTTAAGAAAAATGAGATTAGAATAAAAATAAACTGAAGGTTAGCGTTGATTGTTATTGCGTTATTATTTATGAAAAAAATGTTTTTCATTGTTTTAATTTTTAAAATTTTAAAATTATAAAATACAAACCATGAAAGATTTAAAAATTCAATTTATTACAACCATTTTTGACAACGTTTTGGAGGATTTTCCACCTCCCTTTTCAAGACTTTAACAATTGTAATTCTTTTATGCATTAATGTTCCAAATGCTAAAGTCTTGAAAAGGAAGGTAGAAAATCCTCCAAAAAACATTGTTAACGATGGTTACAATAAATTAAATTTTCAAATTTTAAATCTTCGTCTGTCAAAGATCAATCATTATTATTTCTATCATTTTATTTTTATTTTACTTTACAAATTGTTACTTAATTAGAAAGCAGATGTTATAATATTTTTAAATGTTTAATAATTAAAAAATAATTGTTATTTGTACATATGATACAATGCAGCTTTAAAATACAATTGTTGACTGAAATAAAGAATTGTTTTTAGTGCTAAATAAAATATGCCTAAATTTTTATATGAAATGCACGTTATCATTCGTACCATTTCTCGATAGCGTTACAAAATGTAATCTACTTAATCCTTCAAATCTAGTGTAATTCCAGCATAGAATTCAATAAAATTCATAACAGAGAAATTTATTTATTTAACCAGAGTAATTACATAATCATTTCACAATTTAAAAATAATCTCCACGTCAATAATGAATTATGTTTATATTTCCATTAACTTTCTACTTACTTTCTTCTCTTTTGTTGGTGATAAATGATGCTGTAGTCATTTTCATTATTTAGCTATAATAATTATTGATGACTAAGTTTGACCATTGAACATAAATTGCTAAAATTAGGTGATTTAACATCACTTCTAAGGGTTTCATTTTTGCAAGAAAATTCTTTAATAACAATTAATATTTGTGCTAAAAAAATAAGCAAAACATAGACTAAAAAGAATCATTAATCTACCACAGGTTTTAAAAAGAAAGAGTAAGAGTTTTCTTGTTAACGAGTAAAATCATCCATCGTACGCACCTCATAAAAGTGGAATAGTACTCTTGACGCGATTAATAAGAATTTACTAATAACTGAAAAACTCTAAAACAAAACAATTGTATTGACTCAATTTTACCGCAATCAACTTCTGAAAGAAAAAAACCATCCTGGGTAATAGCGCTAAATCGTTCTTTTCATTTCGTTCTTTTTATTTCTAAGAATTTGATAACTAATTATTTTTTTAATCAGAATAATTATAAGTTTCTTTTATATAAATTTCCTTTTACAAAAAAATTTATAACGATTGGTAGCAACGATGAAAATAAATATCTTAATTAAATGTTCTTTTTATTCTCTTCTAAGTGAGATAACCTAAAATGTCTTGATCCTTAGTAAATAATTGCTCCTACTTCGCACAAGTATACAGTTGAAAATCGATATTCGCTAATTTCTCAGTATTTCTTAATTACCGGAAAATTAAAGTAATTTATCCTATACACAGAAAATTAGATAATCTTTAAATGGCTAATAAAAACGTTAAAACCAAACGTACATGGAAAAAGTTTATAATCTTAAATATATAAGTAAAATAAATATGTAAAGATAGTTATACGTATTATTATACTTCCAATTATGAATATTTGTGATATTTTTTTCTTAAAAATTTTAAAAATTAAAAGTGTATAGCAGCTAGCATCCATTGAAATGATACATCTTCATACTTGACGTTTGTTATTTTACGCACTTAATTCTTCAATGTAAATACAAAATTCGGTCGTCAAAAATAAGTTCTATACCTCCTTGATTTTTCAATTCAAACCCAAGCAGTTCATCAAACTCAAAATCTGGACAATCTCGGACACCGGGCAGCAAACATTCCGAGTATTCTATATCGCCTCTCTCTCAATACACGTGGGCAAGAGGATCATCGTTACGCCGAGGCGGGATAACGGCACCTTCCAAGACGTCCGTCCACGAGTCGCTCGACCGTCAACGAATTAGGAAGGCGAATCAAGCGGCTATCTCTCTCGTAAAATAAACAGGAATAACGCTCGTAGTCGCGAAGAACCGGCTATATACGTATACGGCTTCCCTCGGCCAGCGCAAACATCGACGCCGCTGTCCGAGCAGCCGAGGTAATTGCAGAGCCCGGCGACTCTCGCTCTGCGACTGACACTCGCCGTAGATGCGATCGTATCCTTCTCTTCGACATTGTGAACTATGTATTGCGGGAGACTTTATTTTATTACTGTTGTTCGGTTTGGACAAATCGGAGAGAAAATTGAACATTTTGAAAAAAACATTTTGAATTTCCAATAGATTGTTAATATAATTGCAAAGGTACTCTTTCCAATACGTTGCTTCTATATTTTGTATAGTTGTGTGGATGTAAAATTAATTATTATTAAAACATGAAATACAAACAAATTCTACGAAGGTGATTGACCCCGGAAACCTTTGCTCTGTACATTTGCTCACTCAGAAATTATTGTTCTGTTTATTTCATCGAATTAAATATAGGTTATAACATACGCAACTCTGCGAATCTGAGGATAATAAATTATAATTTATTTTTAATTTAACGATATAAAACAATGGCTCAACTAGTAGAAGACAAGCCTACAAAGTAAAAATGTGGAGGGTTGAATCCATTCTACAAAATGTTTTTTATTTTATTATTCTTTTTTAATACTAATTTGTTTTTTCAACTATACATATGTAGAAAATTTATGTACAATGTATTGGACAGTGCAGTTTTGCAGTTGTATTGCCAATATAAGTCTAATAGCAATATCCAGTACATTGACAGTGTATTTATTATCTACAGCTTCGATTTTTACGTGAGAAATTGAAATGCGTAATTTGAAAACAATTTTAAAGTTAGAGCTTGCTAAAGACACGTAACATCTATTAAGTATAAAATTTTCATTTGAGTATTTTTAAATTAGTAAGATTAATTTTGAACTAATAAAAATTAATTTATTGAATATTTCTTTTTTTGTAAATATATTAACTGTAATATTGTTCTTTCACGTAGTAGTAATATTTTATAAAAGATAAAATTATAAAATATAATTGTTTACATTCGCAGATGCCTGTAATCTTTTATCTCCAATTTTCCAATCTTCTGCCAAGATTGGAAAATGTTATCAAAAGCATATGAATAACGTTTACATGAGCCGTATAATAGGATTGTTTATATTCAATTACTACCCTTGTAATCTGTCGTGAGGCGCACTAAAATCTATAGATTAACTTAATGGGCTTATGCTTATGCATTGTTTGTTCTAATCTTACTTAAGATAACGTGGAAAGACCGGGGATAATATAATTCGTGTTTAAACAAAATAGAAAGCACAGTTTAACAGAAATTTAGTATTTTAATTACATCGTCAAGGCTATAAACCTTTAATAATTAAATGACCTACTTCGCGCAAAATGTAATAAGTAATAAACTAAGTAATGAATAATTTATCGCTTCCTCGCTGTAAGTTGAGTGTAAAATCAATTATTTGACGCTTGAAAAAATTGGTTCACTAAATTCAGAAATTTATTACTATAAAGTGATGCATTATCGATTGAATTTCAGCGTAATTTATCGAACCTCTAGCGAAGTGGATATTACACTTCTTGAATATCGAATATTTCTTATAATTTGCAGGGGTGTAAAAAATTTTATTTTAAAATTACATTTTTTCTAATACTAAAAAGAAACTTCAATACTAAATTACTATTATTCCAATAATTTTCGTTAACTTATAAAGCAAAATCTAAAAAAACTTTCTTTAAAAGAAACTAACGAAGCCCCCGGCGTCTGCGGTCCAACATTCGATCGATCCCTCGTCCCTGTATATGCTGCAACTGAAGTGCCACCGATAGCGCGCTGATGTAAAAGCATTTATCGGCGTCTATAATGGCCGATCAGTCTGGCTAATAGACTGGAAGAAGCGAGCGTTAGGATGATTCGACCTTTTTTTGGCGAAAACTGAACTTTCACGGATTGTGATCGAGAATAAATGGAAGGGGGAAAGTTGATGACTTATTTAAACGGGGCACTTGGCATATATCCTTTCTGCTAAAATTTTTATATCGTGACGAATATTTTAGATGGCTACGTGTTGGCTTGAACAGTTGCGTTTTTTATCGACCGCCAATTTATGTTGCTTTGAGAATACTTCATTGTTTATGAGAATGAACGTTATCAAAGACGATATTTATTTCTGTCATGGAACTTTATGATATTTACTCGACTCTGGCCACAACAAAAGATCTGGAAAATTGGAAATACAAATAGCGCTGGGAGCAGGACGGTCGAACGCAAAGTTAGTAAAATAAAATCAAAGTTGATCTCGGCGATACCGTGATCGACAAGGAAAGTTTTCACGGCTCGCAGAAACACTCGCAAATTCAAAACTACGCGCGTCCTCTCCGCAAGGAAACGTTTTCTGACATTTATGGCGAAAATCCAGCACGTACGACTGCGAAACTGCGCGGCAGCTGTCGTACATAAAATTTCCAACTACTCGACAAAACGTCCTCCGCAAAAACAAACACGCCCGAAACAGACAATCCGCCTCGAAATTATTCTCAAAACTTGCTCCCTACATCATCGCTCCGTATTGTCAAACGAAACAGATCGCTCAGCGAAAAATACAATTTCATCTGCGTATCTGCTCTTGCTGGTCCTTTTGCTTGGCAGCCGTGAGGCGTGCCGGGTCGTCAAGGAAGCCGAAGTTTAGCCGGGATCGCAGCCGGTCTCCTTCCGCGTGACAGACGTGGGGGGCGATCGTAACTTTGCTGCCGTGCAAAGTCTCCGTGGCGCACACCGACAAAGTCAACGCCTTTCCGCGCTCGCGCACGAGCGGCTGTATGTAAAGCCATTGTATCTGGGGAGCTGCCTCCAATTCCTCGCCCCCAACGGTGTATCCTGTTTCTTCGCCCGTGTGTGTTTGCTCGGGCGACGGAGCTTTTTTTGCGGATGCACTTTCTGGGTCGCTGTTTGGCTTTGTTTGGAACCGAGTGTCGCTCGTTCTTGCAGGAGGGGCGAGCCGATAAATTGCTTTGTGATGTGCGGCTTTTGCTTTTGGGTTTGGTATTTTGAAAATATGTTCTTTTTGAGGTTGTCTCGGTTTGACAGAAAATGCAGTTTTTGTTTGCTTTATATATTTATCAAAAAGTATATGAATTAAATTAATTTATAAAGGTATATTAATTATTGATTTTAAGAATTCACGTAATTTAATATTAATAATATATACGAAATTAAAAAAAATTTTGAATATCTTAAGAGTACAACATATGCAAAATTTTGTATTTACTGACAAACTAATTTTTTTCAATCAATTTTTAATTTCAAAAAATTGTTGCCTCTAATTCTTGTTTTTCTTTTCAGTAAACGATCACAAAAAAATTAAATTTTCATAATTAAATTTTTTTCAAAATTAAAAATTGACTAAAAACTAGATTCCTATAATTTTTCTAACTACACGACCTTAACATTTTATTAATGAATATCTGACTATTGCAAAATATTTCATATAATATATATTCATTTTCGTTCGATCACATTATATAGTATATTACGCCACTAGGGGCGAAAGTACGACTTTTGCTGCCGGGTGAATTTTGTCGCCCGAGCCGAAGGCGAGGGCGACAACACCCGGGAGC
>JAPYZB010005964.1:0-16433 GCA_030522745.1 Eupelmus kiefferi | reverse complement strand
AATCATTAACATTTGTTTTTATTACCTACACATTTGTATAACTTTTTTGTAACGTTCAAGAAAGAATGTATGTGGTAGATATTCTAAACAAAATGAAGTTACACTTGCTACAACCACTGTTCCAGCTGCAACATTAGCCATTTTATTGTAATCAAAAGTACTACGGAGAGGTGCACGCAGAGGTCCACTAGCCATTGTTTATTCTTATATATCTGTAAAAATATAAATATGAAAATATAAAGTTAATTACGTTTAAATTAAGTAAAACTTATTGTTTATCAATAAAAGTTAATAAATTGTATGCTCACATTTTTTAATGTAACATTATCTATCTTTGTAATCTTTTCATTATTAGCTTTCAAAACAAAAATATAGGTTAGTTAAATCTATTATTGAATTACAGATTGACATAAGTATCTTAACATATCTATAAAAATTTATTAAGTAGTTCATTACTATCTAAAAGAGAGCATTTGAAGTAAATAAAAAAAACTTGTTTTAAAATTTGATCTTACTATATTTTTAATATGTATTTATAACAAAAGTTAAAATGATTATCTGATATACAATTTTTGATTTAATAATAATAGATATCTATATCTGTAATTTGTGATCTGCAATCATAAAATATATAAAATTTTTAGTTACTTACTTTCTCACCGGATAACCTCTTGACGTTATAACGTGCAACAGCTAGTGTACAGTGAGTGCAGACTATGTATATATACATCTACAGATCTATATATATGTATAGTCGCAACATCATATAACAATACATATAGTAATTTATATATTTTTTAGCATTAGCGCATGCGCAAATTGTTCGAACGCAATTATTTTAAAATGATGTAATGAAAAGATTTATGTTAATATCTTAAGATAATCATTCGATTTATTTGGTAAATTATAAATTATACAAAATAATTAATATTTTAAATTCTAAATAATAGCAATTTAATTAATTTATTCTTTATTCAATAAGTTTCAATATTTCTTAGACTGTGTGTACTTTTTCCGGATTGGTGTCGTATATGTTTGTGGTATTTTAAACACATCCTGTAAAAAATGTAATTATCAATTTAATATACAACTTAAAACAAATTTTAGATAATAAGATTTTTATTTAAAATTAAAGTCTTAAAATTGCTTGTAACTCGGAAATAAGTAGAAAACTAAAGCAAAATTGAACATGAGCCAAAATTGAGTTAAATGAATATTTTCCTTTTAGAAACGTTAATTATTGATGTTCTTTCACTAAATTGTACATTTACAAATATTATTATGGTTGAATTTTTACTACAATATTAAAAGCTGTCTAAAAGCTAAATCATAAAATAAGAATTTTATGTGGCCACATGTCCTGTAGAAAAAGTTCAATAATTTTTTCAATATAATTTACATAATTATCGCAACATGCCCCAAAAATTGCCTTATTAATTTAAATATCATCATTGCAAAAATTTAAGAAATGAAACTGATTTTTCACCAAAAACTTAAAAGTTTTAAAATGTAAACCTAAAATTCAACCTAAAAAACAATAAACGTATAATTTTGCCTTAATCTTGCCTATTTAATTTAAAAAATAATTCAGAACGTATTTCCATGAAGTAAATATAATAGAAAAAGTTACCGTATCTTTTGCATTTTTTGGAGATGAAGAAGGTGTATGTGTTAGTAACACATCAAACAGCTGCTCGCTTTGTGATTTATGTTCGAACTAAAAAATTTGTTATAATTTTTGTTATAAATAAATTACAAACAATAATAAAAAATATTCATGACAAAAGTCTTTGATTATACGATACTTCTTAACTATATTTTTACTTTTTTTATACATAAACTTTATACTAATAAAAATAATTGATATTCTCTAAACTTACATTTTTTTCAATATTGTCGTCATCCCGATTTGAATTATAAATTGGCTTTTTATGAGGGGTTGCTGCTAGTTCTCCTGACTAAAAAGTAAAGAAATTATAAATAAAAATATTATTTATTTTTTATTAAGTATTCTAGACTTATTGAATTGAAATACATGTACTTTTATTGCAGCTATATTTTTTATTGAGAATTCATCATCGGATTCCTCAGAATCATCTAATTCCATGGAATAAATAGATTTCTTTTGTGAATTTACTGCAGGTGATACCTATAGGTATAATATATGTAATAAAGCAGAATGTAGTTTAATAGTTATTATTAAATAAAATATCAACTTAAAATTAATGTAGGTATTATTTTCAGCTTATTTTTATAATGATGTATTAAAAGGCGCGGCAGCGCCTTGATGACAAGTAGGCGAAGCGATCACTGGCGCTACCGCTATAATATACGTCATATTGTCGCAAATAACCCCCAATATTGCAAAATTTTTTTATAAACTTTCTTACTTTTTTGGGTGTCTGTAAACTTCTCTTATTAGCATCACTTACATCAAGCTCATTTTTGTCAGTAGAATAAATTGTTTTTTTCTGGGGACTCGTTAATTGTGTACCCTATAAAACGATTTGTATTAAAAATTATTTCATAGTTATATTACTACCTAATTTATTGATTAGATAAACACATATTTTATTTCATACTTTTGCAAGCTGTGAACTTTTTAATTCAACTTCAGAAATTTTGGGTTCATTGTTTACTACATTAGTTTGAATTTCATCAACTCTTTCTAATTCCTCTTTACTAATATTTCTTTTATCTTGCAATTCCTTTATTTTCTGATCAAGCTCGCTTTGTTTTTTATTGTTTGTTAAATAAATTTGCTCTTGCTTTTCTAATTCTTCAGTTATTTTTTTTAATTTATCTTGAAGTTCTTTATCATAATTGAATAATTCTTTCTGTTTTTTTATTTTTAATTCTTTTAATTTCGTAAAATTATTTTGATAGTTATCCAACTTTTTTAGCAATTTCTTTTTTTCATCATATTTGCCCATTGAACTTTTTAATTGAGTATGTAAATCATCTTCGGTTTTTGTAAACTTACTGTACAGAGTTTGTAATTCAGTAGTGGATTTATCTAGTTCATCCTTTAGCTTTTTTATATTTTCTTCAAACTCTTTTTTAGAATACTCCTTAGTTTCACGCTTAGCCATTACCTAAAATAAAGGGTTTAAATAATTCTTTCATATTTATAACGAAAATAATAAAATTTTAAAAGTTATTAATATTATAAGAAAAAATAAAAAATTTGTATTTCAAAAAACTACGTACTTCTTTTAGAATATTTTCCTTTTTGGCTAGTAATTTTTCAAGATCTTCATTTTTCTTAATACGATTTTTTCTAAAATCGAAATTTAATTATTTTCAAAAATATTATATTAAATAAAAACAAGTTTATAGTAATTTATAAATTAAATTCTTCAACGATTTTGAAAACCAAAATATTAAAAACTTTTTTTAATGTTCAATAATTTCTTTTCAAGTTTTGATAATTTCAATTTTATTTTAAAATTTAGTTAAAAAATTAAAAATAAAATATTTTTAAGTTATAAAAATGTTAAAATTAATACACTTATACTCACTCAATTGATAACAATTCCGATTCTAACTTTAATACAGTAGCTTTTCTGTCTTCTGAAATCTTTTTATTATTTTCCAAATCCTAAAATCAAAATTATTCATTTAATAATATTTAAAAATAATTCTTATGAATCGAGCATAACTTATATATGGATATAAAATACGTACTTGAAGCTGATTATTTATTTTTTTAGTTAAATCATCAATATCTTGTTTAAACTGGTTTTGAAATACTTCTTCATCTGCTTCTAACTGAATAATTCTTTAAAAATAGAAAGTGTATAAAGCAAAACTTAGAAATTTGCGAATTTAATAAATAGTATCTATAATTTATAAAATAAAATTTATAAAAACCTATTAGTTTTTTCTTCAACATTTTTGTCAAGTTGATTATCAGCCTCTTCTTGTCTCAACTTCTTTTGTAACATATCGAATTCTTCCTTCAATTGTATTGACGTTACATTTACATTGTTGCTAACTTGCTTCCTTTCATCAATTTGTTTTTTAACTTTATATTAAATAAAATGCAATTAGTTTTTCATAAAAATTCATACGTATCTTGTATATAATTTTATATTATTATTTGTAAGTTCGTATATATATTAAAATGCAGTTGTTACCGTCACTGTTTAAGATATTTTGTTTTTCTAAAATTTCTTTATTAAGGCGTTTTGAGTAGTTTTCTTGTTTAGTCATCAATTGAAGAGATTTTAATAACTCAATATTTTTATTTTTCCGTGCAATTGACGATTTTTCCGCGTTATTAACATTAACTAGTATAACTTCATTTTGAAATCTTTTCAGCTCTTGAAACCTTAAAATTATTAAAATTCTAATTTATTAAACTAAATTGATTTCATTAATTTCCTTAATGTTCTTAATTATTTAATTTATAAAACATATAAAAATATTATTAATATTAATTACTTTTCTACAAGAGCTTTGCTAGCTAGTTCAAGTTGATTAACAATTTCGGATTGAGTCGACGATTTTTTTCTTGCCTCCTCCAATTTCTTTTGCGAATAACTAAAGTTCCGTTTCTTTTCCAAATACTCTCGTTCCAACATTTTTATAGTAAGCCCATCTTCCATCTGCGCTCAAATTTATCCAAAATAAAATACCTTTAAAAATAAATTTTTTCATCATCATACCTTCATAACTTCCATTTCTTTCATTTGACTTCCAGTTATTTTATCGACTTTTTGTGTTAACAAAAATTTCTCTTGACTATTTTCATCAACCATTATATTATTTTTGTTAACAGTAACCAATAGCGAGTACGAAGATTGCCGATCAAGTTGGTCCAGAGAATTTTTAGTTGCCGATTGGAGAACTGGTGATCTACTTGCAATTTTTTAGAGCGCCTCTAGCGTCCGAGCTTGCGAATTATACTTAAGCTCCCGTTCTCGGAATCGCCGAGCGCATAAGGGGAGGATACTTTTACCCCCTGCGACGAGGCAAAGTAAGTATATGGGGAACGTATGTCTGGGACCAGAATGTGCGAGCACGGATTTTTCGTGGGATTATTACTTAATTTTTCAATAAATTACAGGTACTTCCGTTTTCAATAGTAATACGTCTCTAGAGTTATGATGATTTGTAAGCACTTTTGATTTTCAGACGATCGAGCGTTTCTTCATGACATTTTTATTGTTTATAGTATTGAGTTAGTGCCGGTAAATATAACGTTATTGTAGTATCTTCCGGTATCTCTAATAATTCAAACAACAATCTATAGAAGGTGAAAACTAATATATTTGTCTCTTATAGACATACGTTCTCCAGTTCTCCTTTTGCCCGGCGTTTCTAAGAACGTGCGCATATAGTTTAAGAGCTCGGCCACTAGAAGCGCTAGCTCACAGCTACCAATAATGTATACTTTCTGCTTGGCTTATTGGCAATCTGTCAGAACGTTTATATGTTTCTCTTCCACATCTGTACTTTTTAAACGAAAACAATCTTATATTTTTCATAGCTCACTTGAAACGTGAATGTGTACATACGTTTACATAATTTTATTTGATGAAAAAGTAGTGTAAACATAATTGAAAAACATATTATTGTTGTTGTTATTATTATTATGATTAATACTACAATTATTATGATAATAATCATTATTGTTATGATTATTGTCATTATTAATATTATTTAATAAGTTTTTAATATCATTTTTGTTAATTTTTCAAATATTTATCTATTGCGATCTCGAAAAAAAATATTCAAATTGACACTTTTTTAAATGCCGATAAAAAATGATAGAGATCAATGGCTTTTAATTTAAAGACTGTATAAATAAGAAAGTTTCAAAAATTTTACTTTCATCAAGCAAAAAATACGTTTGAAAAAACACCCGTTAATCTTTGCACAGATTTGAAATGTCATTTCGGCGAATCGGCAAACAGTAAGAAAGGTATAAAGAATCGGTTTAATCGTGAAACTGGCATACTTATGGTAATGCGAAGTATTTCTCGATTTAAAGCGCGCACAAAAATTTCCTACGCATTTATCAAAGCGAAGTCTAAACAGACTTATTCAATAGAATTTTAAATCAAATCGACGTGAATTAATCGATATTATGCTTTTCGCCGATGTGCCAACAAAAGCCAACTGTCTCCGTTAATTGACTTTAAAGCGAGCAATCCGACTAGCAAATCTCAATAAAATGTATGTCAATTTATTTTTTCGAGGAAAAGTTTTATCGTGACTTTTAAAGTGACTCATTCAGAACATTGGCCGACATTATAATGTACACTTTGCTACACTACAGTATACCTGTCTACATTCTGCATTCACAAATTGGCTTCATAGTTATATACATTAAAACTCCGATACGATCGTTAATTATACGTATTTAACACGTTCGATCGCGGCGAATAGTTTGACGAACAAAGGACTATATCCTCTCTTCTATGATTAGAAAAATCTCGTTTTCGCAACTTTCTAGAAGAGTTACAAGGCTCCCAGCACCTTATTTTTCTCGCTTTCTGTAAAACAATATTATTTTGGCTCGAGCGGCCAATAAAAGCTAAAAATCACCTCTGCCAGGTCACAGTCAGCCCGCCGTAACAGACCTGCTCCGAAACTGAAAAATACCCGGCGCCACCCTTACCCGCCGACCAATCAGCTGCGCCCTTTCAAACGACCACCCGTTCGAACCCTCGAAAAACCGGTAAATTCAAATCGCATTCCCGCAGCAAGCGAGCCGCGCGTACAAAATACCGCGCTGCTGTACCTGCATCTATAAATAAAGCCATCTCCGGCACCCCGAGAGAAAAAAGCGTCATACCTCTCCCGACTTGGCGTCGCGAGCATATTTTTACAATGCGCGGTGCGAGAGCGTTTAAACAACGGCTGTGTCGGGCGCGCTGCGCGCGCGGCCGTTTCCCAAAAAAAGTCGAATTCCATCGAGCTCGCTCTCGCGCCACTCTCCTTTCTCAATGAAACTCTCGTTTCCAAATACCTATATACCTACACAGCGCTCTACACCGCGCGCACTCGAGAGACACATACCCCTGCGCTCATTTTTCGTGCTCTCCGGCGCGCGCGCGCGCACGGCCCCTTTCCTCTCTTTTCTCGCCGCGCATAACTCCCGTATTACAAGCCATATCGCGTAACGAGCGCGCGCGCGCCCGCGCCGATTTCGCGCGGCGATCGTTATAATAACACGTACCAAGCGCGCGCTGAGAGATTGCATCGCTCTCTCTTGCTCGTGTACTTGTCGTATATAGCTGTGTGTATATGTGTATACAATCACCTGAGAGCGGCGCGCGCGGGGCAGCCTAAAATTCGTATAAGTGCGCGGCTGCTGCCTTTCCGAAGGTCACATCACGCGTGCGGCCGTGTTTCTGGCTCTGCCGATCTCCTCGCTCCGTCTCACTCTCGCTCCCTGGCTTATAACGGCCGTAAGGTAGTGTCTATATAGGTGTGTGCATGTATATGTCCCACACACGTGCACGTACAGACAGATATTCTCGAGTGCGAACTTTTCCAAATCCGGGTGGGGGTCCGACACACGAGCGTGTCCGAAGAGAGACAGAGTGACGGAGAGGGATAGAGTTTGGTATTGCTACCTAGAGAGAGATAGACAGACAGATCGGAGAGGTATAGAGTAGAGAGCTATTATATATCGGCGCGCACAGTGTCAGAGAGGGGCGGGCGGGAGAGGGACAGTAAGAGAGAGAGAGAGACTACCGAACGCTCTCCGTGCGACACTATTCGACAGACGGGACAGCAGCAGCAGCAGAGCAGCACACCGCGGCTGCAGGTTTCTGGCCAAATCGGGTCAACGGGATATGCTGCGTGTATGCGGCTACGGGGCCTCTCCCGGGGGAGCTGCAGTCGATCGCGCAGCTCCAGTCAAGGCGGCTCTTCTCTCGAAATAATACAGCAGCAGAGTCGAGAGCGCGCGCCTGATATATAAAACGCGCATCTCTCTCACTCGTACACGTGAGACGTGAGACGGCGTAGTATATATGTATGTATAGATACATAACGCGCGTGAGTTTCGAAATCGCGCGTGCCGCCGCCGCCGCGGAGAGCCGGAGATAGAGAGAGAGAGAGAAACTCCCTCTCTCTCTCGGGCTCGCTTTTCTCTCTCCTGGTAAATAATACGCACAATATAAATCCCCCCGACGTGTGTGTGAGTGCCTGCCTGTGTGTCTCTGTGCTCTGCTGGCGCGTGCTGAGACGGAGATACACAACGTAAGAAAGACAGTGCGAACGAGAGAGAGAGAAAAAGTGTGTTCTGGTCTCTCGGTCGGTGAGTGTGTGTGTGGAGTATAGCAGAGAGCACAGCGCGAGAGCAGAGAGCGAGCGCAGCGCAGCGAGAGCAGAGAGCGAGCGCAGCGCAGCAGTAGCGGCGCGGCGGTGGCGGCAGCAGCGGAGCAGAGCGCCGAGAGCGCCAGCCAGCAGCAGCAGCAGCAGCGGGCAACGTTACAGCGCAGAGAGCGCAGAGAGCAGAGCAGCAGCAGCAGCGCAGAGAGCAGCTAGCGCGCAAGCGAGAGAGAGAGCTGTGATGAAACCGTCTGCTAGCCGAAGGGAAAATTGGAACAGCTGTTACTGAAAAATGTGAAAAGTTCGGCCCGGGACGCCGTCGGAGAGTGCCGTCCAGCTAGTAATCGGTCGCGCGCGTCAGGCCCTCCCCCACCCCGGCCGCCCGTCCGTGACCCTCCCGAAAAATTAAGTGGCGAAGCTCTCTCGCTCTCGCTCTCTCTCTCTCTCTCTCACTCACTCACTCTCTCGCCCGAAGACTCGGCTCCGCAAAAGCTCTCGCCCCGTCTCTCTTTTTTCTCAATCTCTCTCCCTCTCTCTCTCTCTTTTGCTCTCGATCATTTTTTCTCGCATTTCGCTCGCTCGCTCGCTTAATTCTTCCTCCACTTCCTCGTCGACGTCCTCCGCATCCTCGGGGAGAGAGAGACTTCCTCGAGAGCCGCCGTCGTCGTCCTCGTCGTCGTGTAGTTCGTACACCTGGTGCCTCGGCGCGGCAGCTGCCTCCATCACCCTGGATTCGCACCCGTACCTCTTCTTTCTACATAGGAGTTAAATGAAGTCGATCGCAGGGCCGCACGAAGCGAACGTGAACGGTGTGGCCTGTGATATGGCTGAGAAGCTCGGACTCGGGCCTGGGGTAAGGGAGCTCAAGCTAGGACCAACCTTCACCTCCGGCGACAAGTCCACTGCTTTTCACACCTTGAAATGTAAGCTGCCCACCATCGATTCGACACTTAACAGCTGAGAGCGACAGGGAGAGTCACTTTGGTGCAAACAGCTGTGAGCCCATTGTTCTCTCCGCTGCTGCCTGCTTTTTTTCACACTCTGCTGGGACAACAACTGCTTAATCACTGACTTTGTCTCTTATTCTGGTTTAGATGATTTCAAGCCTGCCAGTGTGGATGTATCGAAAATGGCAACCGTTGACGTCGGAGCCAATAACACAATGACAGTGACAGTACCACATTTGGATGGAGCTGGCATTCCACACACAGTATTCAAAGGTTCACAGAGACCATATCACAAGGAATGTGTTCTTATTATCGATAGGAATACTGGAGAAATTACGTTAGAGAGGTTGTCTTCTAACATACAAGTTAAAAAGACCAGGTGAGCCAGCTGCGCTTTTGCGTCTTGCTTCAAATCTTTTTACATCTTCCTATATTTTAATGCTCCATGCTCTTACACTGATAGAATTTTGCAAGTGAGTTTTTCCTTCAAACGTTTCTAATGATAAACTTATTTTTACAATTAGGTCTGAACCCAAATCCCAACCCCTTTTATCAGTTCCCAGTTCCTCAATCAGACCTATCACTCCTATAGAAACGAGAAAAAGTCCGACTGATGGAAGAACGAAAAGTAGAACTAAAGTCACAAGTGGGAAGAAAAGGGAGCCAAGTCATCAGTTACATCCTAAAAAAAGTCCTCAACGTGCCTCTTATCATGGAAAAAGCCCTCCATCTGCAAATTCAACTTCTAGCCCTAGGTATACCTCTATACAATTTTTTTACTTTTTATTAGCTTTAAAATATCTACAAGTTTTACATAATTTAAACAAATATATTATTAAACATTTTTTTCTACATATTCAGAGAAATTTAAAAAATAATAAAAATTAAATTATAACTTTTGATGTCAAATAAAAAGTTCTAGTTACTTCTGCAGAAGTGATTTGACATTTATATCAATTTATAATTTTACTTTAAAATTTTTTTGATTTTTAAGTTCTTCTTTAAGATGACATAAGAGTATCAATGTCATTCTAGAAAAAATTATAAATTTCTTTTATTTTCAGAGAATAAAACAATTTTTATACCACAGAATTATTTTGATTTAACCTAAAAATAAAACATAAGGCAGCAGTAATTTATTTTTGTATTATTCAATTTGTAAAATTATTTTGTATTAATTTTATGAAAAAAATATTAGGAAAATTAAAAAAGTTTAACAATATCTTAAAATTTTTGTAAATATTTAATTACAGTTCTTCAGCCATGCCTTCACAAACAAGTGCAGGAAGCCTTCCAATGATCGGTGAACATGATGATTTTTCTTTATCGGTTCCTGCATCATCATCTTCTTCTGTCTCTATACCCGCACCACATTCAACAGCTCCTCCAAGAACTAATTCCCCAGCTGTGAATAAAAAGCCTTTTGCTAAAGTCCCTATTATAGATAATGAAGTAGGCATTTTAAGTGATTCCAGTTCTAGTGGTTCAAGTTCTGATAGTTCTGATAGCGAATCGGAACCAGAAAAACCAACGCAAGTTCCAAAAGTTAATGGTAATTTACAGAGATGCTTATAATTTAAATTTATATAATTTTATAATTAACTAGTAATTTTATAACTACAAAATTATTTCCAATTTTAGGACATGCAGCGAATGGTACGAGAACGTCTCCAGCATTACCAATGCCAAACTTACTAAATGAAGATTTACAACTATCAGAATCGGAATCGGATAGTGATTAAGAAATCGATACACATTCCGAAAGACTTGTAAAAAGGATGCCGAATTTTAGTTTAAATTTAAACAATATTCTCATTTTTTTCTGTAAAGTAACGTGATTTCTTTACAAGTGTCTTTCAAAATGGAGTATCTTTGATTTTTTGCACAGAATTGCAAAGCGAAAAAAGGTCGTTTGAAATGTTATTCTTCTATAGTACTCGTATAGTGATATTTCATTTTGTTTTGTCTAGATCACTCTATGTGTTGTCGAGACAAAGTGATGTAAGCCATAACGCTTTCTTTTATAATCTCATGAGAATACGCATACTTTGAACTGTTTGATTATAGAAGAAAAAATGGAAAAAAGAAAAGAACAAATGAGATCTTTTCAAACTGCACGATATGTACTTTAGTTTTTATTGCAGTAATGAATGAACGACAGCCTATCTTTCTTCCTTGTTAATAAGGTTGTCGTGATAAAGAAACAAATGGCGAACACGCCAGAAAGTGTATAGGGTACTAGGGCTTTTATAACGATTTATTGTTATTTTAAACTCATATGCTACGATCTTGTGTGGGCTGAACCTTTAAATCAATAAAAAAAAAAAGGTCTTGCCGATTTGTCATGTTCATATTTTGTTTGCTGGGTACTTGTTTAAAATAGTTTAACCCAAAAAAAATCTGAAAAAGTATTTTTATACACTTTATTTTCTAAAAAAAAATAGAAATAACATGAGACTTAAATAAACATAAGGAAATGTTTCTTGAATAATTTATATTAAGTAGGAAGTGGTTTATTAAAATTGTCATTACTTTTGTGCCTTTATGTCAATCTTTACAACTAATTTTAATGTAAAGTTTTGTAAATAGAGAAAAATGATTAAATTTACAATCTTGCAATAAAATTTGTTCCATTATAAATCTATGTATATATAACTCTTTAGTAAACTATTTCTTTTACTGAAGTTGTTAATAAATTTATAAGTTGATTAATATATTTCGTACTTTTTTTTCCAAACGTAGGTAATGCACATAATCACGCATACAAATATATATGAATAGGCATTAGGTGCAATAACAATCTAATGTCATTTAATAAAAAAATACAGATGTTTTTGCATCCAGTACCTCATATTATTTCTGTATATATATTTGCGTGTTCTAATGTATATATCTTTTACATATATATTATATATATATAAAGATTCAAATTGAATATTTTTACTTAACAACTATTTACATTAAACTATTTTCAGTAGATACCCAGCTATTGTATATTATACTTCAACAGGAACTTGATTTATTTATTTATCTTATCACAATGAAATTTGGTCCTTCTTGTATGATGTAAAGTCAAAAACATATTTCAGTGATGCTCTTTATAGTCCAATATCAGTCTTGATAGCTGACCACGATTTCCCAGTTGAAGGTTTCTTTGCTTTAAACACATGTTAAGAGTGATATTATTCCTCGTGCCAATACAATTAACTTCTCTGTATCTGAGTTTTAAGGCCGGTTCTACAGCGCGAAAAGGATTCAAATTGCTGAAGACAACGAACATTTCGAATAGTGAGCCAATAGAAACAGCTTGTGATAACTTTAAGATACTTGCGATATCTTTGTCAGTTCGCACTAGGGGTACTTGATTTTCGATAGATTTTCGCACTGAAATGTACAAAATATAAATTTTTAAACTTGAACGTTTACTAAAATAAAAGAAAACTTTTATAATAATTTTTATATTTCTATACCTGTCATGTAATCTTTTGCGTAAAATGATACAGAATCGTAATTATATTCATCATATCGTCCATGATTATGAATAATATCAAATTCAACTTGCTTATTACTTGCATCGTAGTTAACGATGTCGGGATGATATTGTACAAAAGGAATTGGACTAAAAACTTGCCATTGGCTGATAGTGTTCATGCGTACCTGTAGAAAATTAAAAACATTTAAAAATTTATAAATCATAGGATTAATAATTTTCTTAAAAATAAAGAAACTTTTTACAGTTATCTGTATTTTTCTACTATTGAAAAGACTTACTCTATTTAAATACTCAGATTTTAACTCCATTCTAGTGTCTGCAAACAGTACCAAATTGTCTGAAGAAAATTTTTTAACATATAAATCGGCAATTGCAATTTTTAATAATGGTTCAATTTCTACAAAACTGGAAATAGTGGGCAGCCGAATTGAAAGCCATGTCACTTTCAATTGATCTTTTTTATATTTTTCAGTCAAAAATAAGGCACGTTGTTTGATTTGATAAAAAATATCTTCGTTTCCCTTTGATGCATATCCAGGATTGTACAATAAAACCTTAAAATATTGTAAATTTTTTAATGTTGATAAAAATAAAATAATTTTAATTACATTTTAAAACTGTTATTAACAATTACCACTGTCAGCATAATTTTATCCTTTCGATCCATACATGCATCTGCATAGTGAGCTAAAAATGATAAGGCTTCTTCTTTTTTGTGCAAATCAACTATTACAATCATGTTTATTCGTGTATTCTCTGTAACATATGGAACAGGCAATATTTCAACTTTGCCTAGTGGCTTACAGACTTCTATTCTTTTATTAATTTCTACTCCTGAATCTGTGACAAAACTGAGATCAAGTATATAATCTACTCCTCTTGAAGAATCAAATTTCCAATATCCATTAAGCAGTTTATTAAATTTCAATTTATTTTCAGCATTTCCTATAATTTTTTCAACAGTTGCATTAACAACAAGATCTATATCTTCCTTTTGATTGCTATCTAATTCTTTAACAGTTTCAAAATCAGTATCAAGAAAAACATGAGTCATGTTAAAATAAGTCCATCTTAAAATGTCAAAACGATTAATAGCTTTATTTCCTGGTTGATTACCAATTGGCCAACTGAAATCATGTTGATTTTTAGGAGTAAAATTAGCTGTTTTTATTATTTCTTCTCGTATTCTATCAATTTCTTTCTTTACTCTGACTAGTTCAATCTTAAATAAAAAACAATCTCATTAAGTTAAAAGATAAATATTTTGTGAATGGATAAAAAACATAATTACAAAAATATAATTACTTTTGCAAAATAAGTGTTTAACTTATAAATAACCAGATGGTCATAAATAGGATACACTGTAATGGATTTCTGAAAATTTTCTTGTGAAGATAGTTCAGTAAAATTATTTTCATAATCAAAAGTTATGTTTAACTTTATTGACATAAATAATTCCTCTTGAGCTGAATTTGAACAAGGTATTGATGCAGAGTGTACTATACACCGACCAAAATTCACATCATCAGATGAGGAAAAAGTAGTTTTTACACACCAATCTAAATTATTTTTTAATTTTCTTATTACAGAATTACTTAATAGTATACCACCATCTGAAAAATAAAATGAAATTAATATTAAAACAATATTTCATTACAAAATCAATAAACTATAATAAAAGGTAATATATAAGAGTGAGTAATTGGACTGGTTTGATACACTTATCTTTTTGTTTAAAAGAATTACAAAAGATTTTGTATAAATATATTTTAAAACAAAAACAATATATTAATATACTTGTTTAATATTATATATCTATAGATCAATTAGGTTTTACTGCTATTTTATAAATTTTATTTAAAAAATAATATAGTTAAGAATATTTAAAAGCATTAATGAAAACTTGAAAGCTATTTTATTTTATAATACTTAAAAATATTTTAAATCTTACCTAGAGAGCAATATGATATATCATCACTGAGAACTCCAAGATGAACATCTTGGCTAACACTAATTTTATTTGCTAACTCTGTTAATTTTCTAGCATTAACATAACTAGTATCTTTAACTAAAAAATAGTAATCATAATCTTCTAAATAATTGTCAGTTATATACTTCAGTGCATGAAAAGGTTGCAAAATACTTCTTGTATCTGTAAAACCCACAATTCCTGGCAATGATACATTTGGTTTTGTTCCTTCTGGTATGGAAATAAAATATCGAACTTTATCTACTAAATGTGTAATTGTTTTGTTCAAGGCAATGGCTCGGCTATGTAGATACTCTGGACTTGTTAATATACCAACAAATATCTTCTCTCGAATACCTAGTTCCGTTGAATAATACCTTGGTCTAACAAATACTTTTGGAACCTTCTTTGCTTTTTGAGGCTTAGCCTCCATATTAATTTTTGGTTCATATTCGTCAATAATTTCATTACTGTTTACAGAATAAGGCAGAGATTCTTCTAAATCTTGACAGTCGTTGATTTCAATTGGAGCAAAGAGTAAACTAATACTAAGACCTACGCAGACTCCAACGATCAAATAAATATTACTTCTACAATGAGAAAATAAAATATTTATCACCGGGATCATGTTTACAATAATTGTTGCTTCTGCTTTTCTTGGTTAGATAAAAAAATACGATTCCCGCAGATAGGGGAATATTTAATAAATACTAATTGTGTGGCGTTAAAAAAAAATTATACAGCAATAACTGGCTGAAAAATACCATGTTACGCGATTTTTACGAAAAATCGGCCGACAACATGGTAAAATTAAAGAAAATAAAGGTTTAACGGCAAAAACTCGATTGCCGTGTACCTGCTAAAGTACGACACAAAACGCCACTGTTCCAGTCTTTCGGAGCACGAAAGAAACAAGATCCATGTCTATATATATAACGGAATAGGGACAATTTACCAGATGGACAAGGTCTGCTCGACGGAATCCCCCAAGTGCTTTACCTTCAGAGCCTCTGCTGGCAGTCTGAAGAAACTTCGCCGCTAGACAAGCGCAAGCGTAGCACCAATCACCACATAATTCGCGCAAGCTCGACAAAGACAAAACTAAGTACGTTATACCGGGGAGCTAGGCAACCCTCCCACTATTCGCGGTTCTATCCTTGTCGAACATTCAAACAAGTGGCCCATTGTCGTCTCTTCTCCAAGCTGATTTGATTTCGGAGTTCGCAGCGCCGTTGTGGGAGATTCTAACCGTCGGAGGAAATCCAAGAAGCGAATTTGGCTGTGTTTTTCTCATGAAGTGGCAGGCATCTTTCTTCTAACGAGGTTGAATTTTTTTGTATCTTTTTTAATTTGAAAATAATACGTTTAATGAGAAACGGCCGTGGCTATGAGCTTACTTTCCTGACGGATGTGACGTTTACTATTTTAAGTGTTAGGGCTTAGTATTATCAGCTTGCGGTACATTACGAATAGAGACTTCATTTTCGATTTGCATATCGCATAGTTATGAGGTTATACCTCGCAAAAAATTAACCTTGACCGGCACATTGCTCTAACACGTGCGGCGTAGCTGCGAACGAAATAACGAATGGGTTTTCGAATACGAAAATTGAACCTTTTTTTAGTAAAACTAGATGATGTTTTAAATTTTCAATTTTTTATTGTTTTAATATAAAAATCGAATTCATTTTATAATTTTCGAATAGTGATAATTAACGCTTTGTGCTCCAAC